>LPNX010847969.1:495253-515976 GCA_001517045.1 Pseudotsuga menziesii
ATTTTCATCTACCATAGAAAATGTGACAAATAAACATTCTTAACTCATGCAATGCCACCTCAACCATGGGGGATGATGTCATCTACTAGAATGTAATTGGTTGATTTTTATAGTACATTTTAGTCCTTTTGAGGCCCATTTTTGACCTCAAATTCTCTCTAATGTTTATGCCATCTCGAAGGCCCATTTAGATCTGGAAGTGGTGGTTTTGGGTTAGGTGGAGGGTGGAACTACCCCCACAGACAATATTCTGAGAGGCTCCATCAAAGAAATCCCAGGGCATAGTGTGGTGTGCCTGTTTTGCTGTAATGATTCTTATCGATGGTGCATCCTTTGTTTGTGGGAAATAGGAAAGGATATATAGTCCTTGTTTTGCTATGACCTCTGGTGAAGAGGCTTTGTCTTGGAAAATTGCATGATTTTGTGCAATCCAGACTCCCCAAATGTGAATAAGTGGAAGAGATTTTATATGGGCTAGTTGAGGGGTATTGAGCTAGGATTTCTAGGTATCTTCCAGTGCGGGTCCAATCCACATGTATCTCCGTATCATCATTGACTGCGAGTGCTGCCAAACCTGGGAGGAAAAAGGGAAATTTATGAAGAGATGGTTGGCATATTCCTCATTATTTTTGCATAAAGGGCACCATCCTGACCCCTCTATGGATCTTTTTTTCATTCTGTCCCAGGTCGGAGTTTTATTATCCAGAGTGCACAAAATGAGTACTTTTGCTTTCAAAGGGAATTTAAGCTTCTAGATCCTTGGCTTCCACCATTTTGGTTCAACTTGGAAAGTGGTTAAGCATAGCTACTGATATCATGTTTTTGGTGTGCAAATTCCATGAGTAGTGTGTTCCCAAACTAGCTCATCTTCTCCGTATGTGAGTCTGATGTGGGAGAGTTGGAGTGATATTATGTACATGTTCTAGTCTTGGGCCCATTGAGGTAGGATCTCTAGTTCCATGCATCCCAGCCACCTGTGTTGCCAAATACTGGTTGCAGCCCGGTCAACAACCTGATTTATGTGGAAGAGGTCATTTTGCTGAAGATGTTGGACTAGATGGAGAGGTAAGAGATGATTGAGCTGATTGTTTGGTCATGGATCGACTCATATTCTTACATTTGATCCATTCCCCACCTTCCAAGAGAGACCATTCCGAATTAAAGAAAAAACATTGCAGATTTCCTTCCAGATGATTGAGCCCGATCCTGAGGGGTTGGTGACTGAATTTCTGATCCAGTCCCATAGGGGTATTGGGATTATATATTTATGGTAGACCACCTTTGACCAAAGGATTTTTGTTGTAATAAGCCTCCAACCTGCTTTTGCTACCAAATATTTGGAGAAGAGGTTGGTGTTCTTTCGGTCCCATCCTCCCAGTGATTTAGGTCTTGCTATTTGGTCCCATTTTACCCATGGAAGAACCAATTGTTCCTTCTTTCCTGTCCAAAGGAATTTTGAACAAATTTTCCTTGTTCTCTCCAGGGTGGATTTTAGGATCTAGGACAGAGACATCTAGTAAATCGGGATTGTTTCGAGGACTGATTTAACTAGAACTAGTCTTCCTGCTCTCAATAGCCATTTGTTGCACCAATTATTTACCCTTTTCTCCAGTTTTTCCACCAGCCAGTTCCAATATTCTTTTTTATAGAAATTTGGTTTGAGCCTAAAACCTAGATACTTCAGCCCATCATCTAAGGGAGTGACCACGAAAGGGAAAAGGGTAAAGCATATTCTTATAGTGTCTTCATCCAAGTTGAAGGTGGTGAGAGAGGACTTCCGTTCACTTAAAATCATCCTAGTAGCTTTGCAGAAAGTCTGCAGAATTGCTGAAAGCTTTTCTGCCTCTCAGAGTGTGCCATTGCAGAAGAGGAGGATATCATCTACAAATAAAAGGTGGGCGATATTGAGGTTTGTTGCTAATTTTATCCCTTTAAGTTGAGCTCTTCTCGTTGCATCTAATATGGATCTGCTCAAGTCTTCTGCTATTAGGAGAAAAAGAAGCGGGGAGAGGGGGCATCCCTGTCTGAGTCCCCTTTCTGAGTAGAAAAAAGATGAGGCAGAGCCATTTACGAGAACTGTAAAGGTTGCTGTGGATATGCATGTAAATATCCAATTTATTATGGAGTAGTGGAAGCCCATATGTGTGAGTAGTAGCCTTAAATAAATCCAGCTTGCTTTGTCAAAAGATGTTGATAGGTCGAATTTGAGGATTGCTCCTTTTAATTTTTTGACCTTTATGGTGTGCATTCCTTCCTAATCCAAACCTATTGATTCATGTATTTTCCTATCCTATAGAAAACCAAAATGTTCATGAGAGATGAATTTTGAGAGAACCTTCTTTAGCCTCCGAGCAATCACTTTTTCTATCACCTTGTAAGTAATGTTGCAGAGGGAGATGGGTCTGAAATATTCCAAGTTGACTGGGTTATCTATTTTAGGGATACATGCCAGGAAGGTTGAGTTAAGAGGGGGGTGTACAAGTCCATTTATATAAGATTATTCTATTAACTAGAGGAGGTCATGACCTATTGTGTCATAGGCTCCCAGAAAAAAAATCAATGGTCCACCCATATGGGCCTAGGATTTTGTCTTTTTGAAAACTATGGAGGATGGTTTTCAGCTCTTCTTTCGAAAATTATTCCCTTAGGTCTGAATTATCCTCTTATGAAATTATTTCAAGGAATAAGCGAACTGTCTAGATGAATTCTGCAATAATGGCCTGTTGATATGCTCTAAAAAGGTTTTCAAAGTAGGCTTTACCAATCTCCGTCATTCCTTCAAAAGTGGAAACTGGTTCATCAGTTGAGTTCCTTAGTTCCCAAATTGTATTCTGTTCTTTTCTTCCCTTGGAAAAAGCCTAAAAGAATTTTGTGTTGTCATCTCCATAGGTCATCCAAATGGCTCTTCTTTTTAGTCTCAAAATTTCCTCCTTTTCCTCTAGGAGCTTCCTTCTACTTGAATATAGAGATATTAGTCTTTCCTTTTCGTACTGAGTTGTGAGGGATACCCCTTTCAAGTTGTGGATTTCATCCAAATTTGCCTTAAGCTGGATAAGGTCTTGATCATCCTGGAGTTTTTTTTTTTTGCTCAATCCTATAGAAGACTCTTGATTCGAGCAAGATTTTGCATGAAGTGTGTGGCAGCATGTGATCCAACTTCTGCTCCATAGGGAATGTAGTTAGAATGTATGATCCTAAGTACTTCCTCATGTTTTAGCCAAGCTGCACAAAATTTAAAAGGAATGGTTGGTTTTTGGGGATTTCTCATTATTTCCAGGAAGATAGGAAGATGGTCTGAATCTTCTCCTGAGTCCACCCACTGTTTGAACATCATGTCTTTTTTGATTAGACTTTCCCCCACTAGAAATATGTCTAATCTTTTTGCAATTTGATTTTCCCCAGATCTTCTGTTTGTCCAGGTTGGATTAAACTTTTGTGGTTCTAGGTCCACCAACTTAATGTTTTGGAGGATATTTTTGAATAAAGTGGCCAAGGAATCTGTTCTTGCATTTAGACCTCAGATCTCATGGAATCCAAGGGTAAAATTCAGATTACCACTGATTACCATGTTGTCTCCTTTTAGGAACGAGGAGGCTTGAACCGATTCCTAGAAGGCCACTCTGTTATTGTAAGGCCCATAAATGTTTATAATGTTTAGATGTAAATTTGCTTCTTCTCAGAAAATTTCCAACCGCCAAAGGAGGCTCCCCATGAGTTTACATAGTGTAGGATGGAAGGGTTTCATCCTATTGCAAGACCTCCCGAGTGTCCTTTTGCACTCTGGGCTAGGAAAGAGAAGTTGCTTGATATAGAAGATAAACAAGAAGAATGCTTCTAGCATATGTTCATAAAAAGGTTTAAAACCTAGAATATTTAGACTACACCCTTTATATCTGTGATTTTAATAATTCAAGCTGAATTTTGGACAAATATGGTAAAAGATATCTATAAAAAATGTCCACATAATCATTAAACTACCTAATATTTAAATATTGTTTAAGCTCATAAGCATAAAAACTTCCATGATAGAGCTTCTCCTTCTCCCTATGCCCATATATCCTTATATCCTTCTAGTAAATAGATCTTTACCCAAAGCATTGAAATAAATTATATGCACTTTGCATTGTAAGGCCATGAGTTAGATGGGGAATACTTGGTATCCCATTTCTATTGAACTCAGTAAATCATGGTCTAGGAGTTGTCATATAAACATTCAAGCTAGGAAATTGATGTTAACATTTGGAGTTTGGAGTGGAGTTGAGCGTTAATGATTCAAAGGAGGAAAAAGAAAATTATGAATGAAAAGTTATTTTACAATGAAGAGGTAAAGTTAAAAAGAAAAGCATTTACTTAGTTTTAATAATAACTTAAAAAAATTCAGCAAGAACTAAAGTTAAAAAGAAAAACGTTTATTTAATTTTAATAATAAATTAAAACAATTCAAAACCATATGTAAAATGTAAAAATAAGAAATACTTTGATCTTACAAAATTTTTCTCACTGCAAATTACAAAAAATATTGAAATTACCTTGGTAAGAGTCTACACAAAATTGTTAAGGTGTGTGATGACAATGATGTGGTTTCATATGAGATTGTAACACACCCAAAAATTGTACATGTTTTTTTTTACATGTGTTATTTCTATGTTTGCTTTAGTAGCATTCCATATGATTCTATGATTGAATCTAATATTGGATATCCTATTGTTTATTACAGGAACATTGATGGAAAAAGGTGGTCAGTTTCTTCAGAACTTTCAACCACCTTTCTTTAGGTGATGCACTTTCATTTATCTCTATTTATTTGAAGTTTTTTTCTTACACTAGGCTGGTCTAGCCTAGGGCATGGGAGACTGTACTTGTATTGACCCAGCCTGTTGTTTAACATTGAAAGAATTGTTTATAAGTATTAGCCTTATCACAACTATACGACCCACCCTAAGTATGAGACTTCGGGTTTCTACAAGCATGTTTTCCATGCAGATAATTATTGGGTTGAAATAAAAAGGTGGCTATTTGACCACAGAAACACAATCTGGTTTACTACATTTATGAGAGGCCCTATACCTATGTGGCATACTTATTATCGTGCATGTGTTACGGGTGTTTGTGGTTTATTAGTCCTATTATTTTCATGCTTATACTCTTAGTTATGCATAAGATAAGGTTCTATTGTTATTATTAAACCCTAACTCTTTATAAAACATCTCCCCGAACCTTAGATAAAGGGAGTGACTTAGCCATGATCATGATGGCATTAGTCCAACCCATATGTGAATGGTTGTATAAAATTTGAAGTGTTATGATGAAAATGCACACTGGTTGACCCAAGGTTCTAAATTTTTATTTGGAAATGATGTTAATGCATTAAAATAGTACTCTGGAAATTTGCGCCATAACCAAGGTTTGATTTGCAATTATGGTTGCCATGGATTTGTTTGTGCACGATTAATGGAAATTTTTGGTTTGTAATAAAAAATGTGGCATGGCTGCGAGTTGGCAAGGCAGTATGGGTCCTCATCTTCCCTACACTTGGACGGTGATGATGATGCAAGTTGGTAGGGTTTGAAATGAACTTTTACTTGACTTGTGGCTGCATTATTACAGTTTGGTTCCGTCGGAGGTCTGGACGAGGGCCATCCAAGAGCTTGTTCTCATGATTACTAGTTCTGGTGTTGTTTCGAGGTGACATAAGCTTTGGGTTTTAGCTTTGCTGGTGGATTTTCTTACCGAGCTCCTTCAGACTGTTGCAACTCTTCAACTGGAGTGTAGTATGCTAAAAACAGGCAAAAATACCATGGTTAAGACTTAGCTTGGTTTACTTTCTTAAAAGGTTTTCTTTTACTGAAATAACACTTCCTTCTTTTTGTGCAGACCTGGAGGGATAAGGGTGCTCGGAGGAGCCGACCCTTGGTCACCCATGACCAACTTTAAGGTAAGATAAACTGCCCCAGTTTGTATTTCAGTTTATGAAAGTTATTTTATAAGTGAAGAACTTAACTTCTTCTCGTTGTTTGCAGGTTTTGGAACTGGGAGGAAGGTGAGAGGGTCACCTTCTCCTAGGCCTACATCTTAGGACACCTTGGTAAGTAACCTCAAACTCCATATTAAGTATAAGTTATTTTTACACTTCCTGGTATGCTCATAAACATTGAATCAACTCGTTTGGTGGTTGCAGGACCCAATGGTAGGGTTGTGAGGCTTCCACCAGTGACTGCAATTCTAAGCTAAGTTTCTTGTTCTTTGTGCTAAAGGTTTTTTGTTACATCTTTTGCTGTGGCATAGCTTTATGGTTTTCAATCATGTATTAAATTGATTTAGGCTACCATCTTCGATGGTTTCACTTCCTGTAACTTGTAATGGTTTTAAACCCATTATTATTGTTGTTGTGTAGTTTTTCTCTTTGCTAGTTAAAAGGGACTAAATTAAACATCTTGAGTAGCGATGGTTTCCATTATGAAAATGGTCTTATGAACATCTAAATCGCTTTTAGAAATCAATATGGGGTTTATAATAAAACCCTCGTCCTCCATCGTGGATGGTCTTATGTCCGTGTAAATAAATACATTTTTGCTTACTGCTATTTTCTAAAATCCAATGTTTGGTTGATAATGTATTTATGTATTTTTAAACTACTGTATGGGATTCGATCCTAGGAACTTTGTTGTAATATCCTGAATTTTGGACCTAACACTTATGGGTATAAGCCCCATTGATTATGATATTACCTTGATGTTTTATTTTGATATAATGGGTCAAAGAACCCACTGCATATGAACATGATGAGTTGTTTGATATACTGGGCATATGCCAATTGCATATGATATATATATATATATATATATATATATATATATATGTTTGCTTGTGTTGAGCGTGGACCCTGAAGCACATGATTGATGAGATGTTTTGTGTTGAGCGAGGAGCTCTGGAGCACATAGGTAAATTGATGTTTTGTGTTGAGCGAGAAGCTCTGGAGCACATGAGTACTTATATTTGTGTTGAGCGAGAATATCTAGAGCACATGAGTTTTGAAACATTTATGTTGAGAGTGAAGCTTTGGAACACATGAAAAGATAATTGGAAGTGTTGGGAATAATCACTGGAGCCTTCCATGTTGATGTTTAGCATAAGCTCTGGAACATTAGATCCTTGTCCATCATATCCCTAGGTGCATCCTACAAGTACATCCTAGCATTACTGTTGAGCGAGGAGCTCTGGAATTGCACTAAGTTGTAACTCCCTGTTTATAGCATTGAGTATGGGCTCTGGATAAGAACTAGGAGATACTGAAAATAATTAATGATTCTCGAGTGAAAATTACTTGAGAAAAATATTGATCTCATCTGACTTATTTATAAGTTGTTAAAGGAAACTTTGAATTTCTGTATTCTCATCAAGTACTGAAGAACTACCATGTTATACGAGGGAATCCAACATGCGAGGATGTTTAGAGTTTCCTAGCCTAGTAGACGTAACCATCTACCTGATGACCTTAATTAAGAAAGTGTCATAAGTCTAGGGATCACAATATGTGATACCCTAAGATAAATGTTAACAAATAATATATTATTATATAATTTGTACAGAGTATATATAAAGAGTACACATAGTAATAATATTAATAATGTAAGAAAGGAGGAAAATTTCCATCTATTATTATTATTATTAAGAGAAAATTAAATATTATAATACCTACAAAGGTCCAATTAGGAACTAGTTAAAAGTTCCTACGTTAAAATATTAAAAGTACCTAAATTAAATAAAAAGGGTTAAATCAAGAAATCAAAGGATTCTTGATTTAACTACCCCTTTGACTGAAAAGTCTGTCTATAAAGTCCCAAGCCAAAGAGAGGCTTGGGGATCTCTTCCATCTTTTTGGAGTCATTATTCTTCCTGATTATTCTCAAGAGAGTTCTTGGAGAAAATTTTAGTAAGAGGAAAAATGAGAACTGATCTAGACCTGATATACCAGTTAGGGAAGCCTTACCTTAGGAGCCCTAAACTACTTTCATGTTGGAACCAGCTCAGGGGTATCCAGATTAAAACCAGGAACGATTCTGTGTCATGGTTGGATGGAACGTGGTAGTTCCCAAGTGATTCAGTCATCTATACAGAGGTCAGATCTTCCTATGATTTGTTAATTCTAGGTAGTTGAGTGTGTAGGTTTCGGTCATTAGAAGAGATTCCCTTTTTAGGTATGAGGTTCTTGGATGCCTATTTTCATTATCTAGAATAATTGTTGGTTATATTATGAAAGTGTTTATATTATAATTTTAAACCTATGTTTACCACCGTTTTCCTGCCAAAATATTTAAGGGTTTACATTTTATTATAAACCCTATATGTGTAAATTAATTCATGTCTAAGAAATAGTTAGGGTTTATTACTGTTATCTCTAGTTCTGCATTTATTTACTGCATTCACTTTGTTTTCATAAAACCTAGGAATTATTCTACCAAGTGCCTTATGTTTATTTATCTATGAACTCTACCATTAGATTTCATATTGCCAGTAGAGATATGTTTAGGAGCAAAATACTAGTTCAGATTTAAGCTTCAAACAAAACCTAATTATAAAATACAGTTAACCAAAGTATAGTAAACAAAACCTAATAAATAAATTATTATATAATATCAGGTTTAAACATAACCATAATCTAACTAAGAAATATTATAAACTCAGTATTCTATGTCTAAGAATAATCATAAATTCAAAATTTACAGCTAAGATAAAAGCCAACAAAGACTCTCAGGGTCTATATAAACATACTCCTACTAAGAACAAGGATAAACATTATCATTCTTCATTAGTCAAATATTCTCATAAATCAAAGCTACAGTCCAAGTATTAAGACCATCTAATGGTCCACGATTTATGATTTACCAATAATCCACATTAAATCCAACTATATATTATTACTACCAACTACTACCATGAAAACAAAATACTATAAAAAAATTATTCACATTATAATCGTATGCCATAAAAAAGGCTCAACGCATCAAATCAACCATAATGATATACACAGCATGAATTAAAAAATATAAATAAAATTGTACTGAGGTCACAATATCGATTCTTGTGGGCATTTAATTCTTACAACCATAACGACCCAGAATCGATTCCTGTAGAGTCAGTTTTTATTTGCAAAACCACAGTGATGAATCCTATAGGACTTCCTTACCTAATTTTCTTCCTCATGCTATAACCTTTACCCAAATCAAAAGCCACAATATATTACATATATGCAGGATGTAATAAAAAAAAACATAAATTATTTACACATAGGTCGAAAAGATCCAATAAAATATCCATGCTGTAATCTACGGCCTTCGGCCTCATCCATAACCAAACAGTGAAATAAAATCACCAATGCTACAAACCCTGTCAACGATATAACAAACAATGATGATTTGCAATGAAAGGTCACACCCACAGCTCGCCCTCATATCTTAAAATACGCATCATAAACATAAACAATAAGTATTAATCCAATATGCTATCACAGCTACAATGGCAGGAAACGCCAATGCCATAGGCACCATGGTGCCCAAAACCATCAACGCTGTCAAAACATTACCCACATATTAACTCTAACAAGTGACTGCGATTCCACACAATCCTTTAATAATTATAAACCACAAAATTAACACAAGTATGCATTCACTGTTTATATTTATAAACATAGGCATTACAAAACCCTTAAGAAGTTTCATAGTCATTCAAACTCGACCATTGCACCATTACAAGCAATGGTGCTACCGCTAGTAACATAATCAAAACATTATTTACAAATACACAGAGCCTATCGAGCATTACCCAGACCTCTTTATCCTACACAGAGTACCCTTTAACATTCTGGCTATACATTTAAAGTTCATGCCCGAAGGCATTAAAACCCCAACAAGTAAAACCCCAATCCTATTGCATTTAAAAAAACAATTCCCATTAAGTTATAGTCAAACCCCAACCCAAAACACAACCATTAAAAAACCACAGCCAAGCATCCAAACCCACGATGAGCAATAAACTCTGTCTTAACCATGAAGCAACGAGGGAACAACTAAACCCTTGAATATTAGGGTTACCCGAATAGGTATGGCTTTGTCTGCATCTTACCCATGAGATATGCCCCCCACTCGCTATGCGGCACCCTGCAACCTGCAAACACAGAGAAATGCCATGATGAGAAGTATGTACCTATCAAAACCAAATCAACAAAAGATGCTAACACACCAAAAAAACCACATACCTGTTATGCCATCGAAATCACATTCCTTCACACCAAGCAGGAGCAGAGCACAAGAAACAAGGATGCTAATAAAACAAACTATCGCTTGGGCCCAGCCCTAAGCTTGGTTGTCCCTCTTCCCAAGGTGCATTGATGTCCCCACCCTGGCCACCATTAATGCACACCGGACCCATAATCACATAGTCCTTGGAAATATATTAAACATTGTTACCAAATCAATGTAAAGGAATAAACCCCATCATGCATCAATTTCTTTAGGATTTAAGCCTTAAGTCAATGGCATATGAAATATTCCATGGAATACCTTAGACTAATGTTTTTACAAATCCTTTTTCCAACTATTACAACTTTTCACTAAGGATAGGTTAAAGCATAGAAATATTTTCTACCACAGTAAATAAGTGTCATACAAATAATAAGTCTAGGCCATGCAAATAACAAATGTAGTAGTGACCACGTCACTATCATAAAGTCCGTAATAACAACAATAACACTTAGTGTAATGTCACTAGGATAAATCTGCAAAGGTGAGTGCTAGTGACTAAAACGATTAGCATTGTCCGTTAAGATTTATAAACAATTTTCCATTGCTAAGTGCACCTGCATGCAAAAGGGACAGAAATGCATTAGTTCATTAGAACTAAGTCATCCATATGTGACAAGTAGAAAATGTTACCTCTTAGGGGGTTACAAGGGAAACTAGTCCTGCCACTACACCCCTTTGGCCAATAACAAAATTAAGTCAGAATCATGTATACAACAACAAGCACATGTTAGGATCAATGAAGTATGTAATCAAATAGCTAACTTACACATCAATGCTTAACCATAGAACAAGTAGTAATCAACATCACGATAACATAAGTAACACAGTAATAAATGCATCAAAAAATATGGAAGCAGGACATAAGAACAACTTACGACAATACAGTAGTACAAACAGAGTACGACACATTCCGCAAAGTTCAATTAATGTCCAGTATAGGTAGTTTTGACTAGCCTAAATTTTTTTATTTTTATTTTCAATTTTTGGGGACATCACAAGTGGTATCATAGCCCAGTTTCAACACTAAGAGACCAAATGGGCGAACCATACATTCGTTGCAAGGGAAATAAAGTATGTTTTAAATTTTGTTAACTAACATAAATTTTTCTTGTTATTAAAATCTACAATTTCATGAATTTTTAAAAGAACAGTTCAGATGATGAAAACTAAAGAAGATAACAACCGATAAGGGAATTTGAATACCCCCACCCAGGAAGAAGAACCAGTGGTGGAATTGAATTATGATATTATGGAAACCATACAAACTCTTCAAGAAGACTTGCAAAGTTTCAGAGATGATAATCTGAATGAAAGAAAGGAAAAACAAGCAATTAATGAAGTATTGCTACGAAACATGATGAGGAATCCCACAGGGAAAACCCACTTATTCCACAAACAGGTTCAAGAAGGAACCTTATCTTAAATGGGCCAGCAACCCAAGAGAAGAAGGAGAAAAGGAACATACCCCAGAACCTCCAGAAGGAGATTATCAATGTCCTTCCAGTGATGACTCTCTTTCTCCATGCAGAAAGAAACAAAGAAGTGATGGCAATATCTAGGGGGAGTTCAGAAAGATAAGAGCCCCAACCTATGAAGGATAGGTGAACACGGGGGAGAAATTTGAAGAATGGCTGTTGGATATGAGAAAATATTTCCATGTTCATGACTACTCTAGCGAAATGAAGGATCAACTGGCCATCTATAATTTAAATGGAAAAGCAGCAAGATGGTGGAGAGACTTGAAGTATACCAAGAAAAATGAGGTAAGAGAAATACGCTGGAGTAATTTCCATAATACTTTTAAAGAAAAATATATGTCGGAAAGATTCTTCGACAGAAAAGTGAAAGAATTTCACGATTTACGTATGGGATCCATGACTACGGATTCTTCTATTAACATATTTTTAGATTTGCTACATTATGTGCCATACATCAAGGACGAGAAGGTAAAGATCCAACAGTTTGTAGGATGTCTTCCTCCAAACTTTCGGGAAAGTATTGAGTTCGACATGCCTAAAACCTTGGACACCAAATTGCACAGAGTTAGGATTTTCTATGAGCATGGGCAGCTGAGGCAAGATAACTTGAACAAAAAAAAATATAAGTCCAAGAAACTTATCTCACAACCGCAAACCGGGTTTTAACCCACCCCTGTACAGAAAACAAAACAACAGTTTTCCAGCGAACAAGAACTTCCACAAATCAGGTACAAAGCCATATGTACCAGCTCTAAATGTTAACAAGCTAGTAGCAACTAGGGGATCCATGTCTACCCCATTACAAATCAAATGCTGGAAATGAAATGGGCCTCATTATGCTTGATATTGTAAGAACAAGACTAATGGGGTCTTGCAAAACTTACAAGAAGAACCAACAATAGAGGACATAGCTAGAATATCATGGATTTATGCAGCCTTGGATGGTCGACAGGAAGAACATCAGGCTACCCTGGTTGAGATAGAAGGTAAGATCTTGAACACTTCTATTTCAATACTGATTGACCTTGGTGCTTTCCAGAGCTATGTATCACCTAAAATTGTTGATATATGTAAACTAGGAAAAGTAAAACATGATGAACCTTGGATGGTACAATTAGCCACAGGTACGAAACAGAAAGTTTCGGAAATAGTTAAATATTGTGAGGTAAACCTGAATGTTTTTCCTACAAAAGTAAACCTTAAAATCCTACCCTTAGGGTCATATGATATACTTATCAGCATGGAATAGTTGGAAACGCACCATGTCATGCTCAATTGCTTACACAAGTTGATCTTGTGTACATATAGCCAAGGGAATCAAGTGAAGATTCAAGTCATACCAAAGAAAGTTTCTGTAAGGCAGATATCTGCCTTACAAGCAAAGAAGTGCTTTAGGAAATCTGTAAGTTGTTTGCAATGAATATTCGAGACATAGAGGATGAGAGAGAACACCACATAGAGGAATTTCTTGTTCTTGTAGAATTCAAGGACGTATTCCCTGAGGAGATCCCTGGATTACCTCTGAAATGAGACCTAGTATTTTCCATAGAACTGACACCAGGATCAGTTCCAGCTTCAAAAGCCCCTTACCGCATGAGTGCACCAGAGTTGGTGGAACTCAAACTACAGTTGCAGGAGTTGATAGAGATAGGATATATTCGACCTAGTGTGTCCCCTTGGGGAGAATGATACTTTTCATAAAGAAGAAGGATGGTACGATGTGGATGTGCATCAATTACTGTCAGCTTAACAAAATGACTATCAAGAACCAATACCCACTCCCTAGGATCGATGACTTGTTTGATCATGTAGGAGGAGGCAATATATTTTTGAAGATAGACTTGTGATCGGTGTACCATCAGGTACAGATTCACGATGCAGATATTCACAAAACAACCTTTTGTACAAGGTATGAGAACTACAAGTTTGTACTAATGCCGTTCAGGTTGACCAATGCACCCACGAAATTTATGTGTATGATGAACAATATATTCAGTAAATATCTGGATAAATTTGTTTTGGTCTTTATAGACGAAATCCTAGTTTACTCTAAGAGTAAAGAGGAACACGATGAACACCTTCACATAGTGCTATGGGTGTTACGAGAACACTAGATCTATGCCAAGTTTAGTAAATGTGATTTTTACAAACCACAGATACAATAATGGGTCACATTATCTCTGAGACAGGGATAGTTGTGGACCCAAAAAATATTAGAGCCATAGAATACTAGCCTACCCCTACTAGTGTCATCGACATTAGGTCCTTTTTGGGATTAGCTAGATATTATTGAAAGTTCATTGAGAACTTCTTGAGAATAGATTGTCCCATGACGTCTTTGCAAAAGAAGGCAAATAAGTTCTTATGGACGACCAAGTGTGAGGAAAAATTTCAAAATATTAAGAAGCTTTTGATGACCACACCGATACTACAAATTGTGGATTCCGATGGGGATTTTGTTGTTTGCATGGATGCAATCAAGGAAGGACTCAGAGGATTCCTCTTGCAGAATGATTATGCGATCTATTATGAATCGTGAAAGTTAAAATAACATGAACATAACTACTCCACACACGATCTTGAGTTAGCAGCCATTATCCACGCCTTGAAGATGTGGAGGCACTACCTTTTGGGAAGGAAATTGCTTCTAAAGATAGACAATATGAGTCTGAAGTATTTATTCAAGCAACCGGATCTGAATGCTAGGCAAGCCAGATGGTTGGATTTCCTTAGCGAGTACCATTTCAACCTAGAGCATATTAAAGAAAAAGAGAACAAAATTGATGATGGTTTGAGTCAACGAACTCATATGATATATGAGGTGACTTTAGTTCAAACCGATTCGTATTTACATGAGAGGATTAGAATGGTCAACATATTTGACCTTTTCTATGTAGAAATCCTTAAGAAAGTCCAAGAGGTCAGGTTGTTTTAACAACAAAAAGAGTACAAGGTAGACGAAACAGGACCGCTATGATCTAAGGAGGGATTGTATGTTCCAGAAGGAGGGGACATTCGGTCTAGCATCCTCATGTAATTTCATCAAACTGTTGATGTATTTGTAAATTCAAAATGTATTCACTTGTATATCTTATGTATTATAGCCCGATGTTCCTATGGGGAAGTATCTGTAATATAAACAAGTCATGTAAAGTCATTGAGGTTAACCCTCCATTGTAAGTCGGGGCAATAGTTCCCACATTTAACTCAAGGTTAACCCTTCTTGTTGATCGAAGGGAAAAGTCCCCACAGTTGTGGGGCACTAGGGTTATTAGACTCTCCTAGAGATGTCAGCCCTAGTAAGCAATTGTTAAGTGAGGCTGACATCTTGGAGTGGACATAAAGTGAACGAAAGAATATAAATAGAGAGTGAGACTCTCTATTTATAACACACACACTCACTCACTGGGGCACATGAGTGAGAGAGGAGAAGCTCTCTCAAGTGAAAGAGAGAGAACAACCGTGGATATCATCTTTTATGTCTTTGGGTTTTATTGCTGCCATTGGTGCTCATTCTATCTATGAGGAAGTTGTGGCGTTTTCTCCTTGATGGTTTCCCAAGGAAAATTCTTTGTGTCTCTTGTCTCTTGTGATTTTTACTGTGCATGTTATTCTCTCAGATAAGATCCTAGATCATATTGCTTAAATGATAAAAATCTAACTTGGTATCAGAGCTGACCTGAGAAGAAGACACTATGTAGCTGTAGAAGCTAGGGATTCTTACTTTTTGGGTCTCTCACTAGAATCCATCAGCAAAATAAGGATAGGCTAACTCTCCATTGAAGGGCACATCTTTCTGTCAAAGCGGAATTTGATTCCAAGCATTTTCAGTTTTTGTTGCGGGAAATTAGGGATTTTCACAGAAGAGGAATTTTTGAGTGAACTCAAAATAAGATTAATATCCTCATAAAAATTGAAGTTTAGAGACCTGGGTTGAGATTTTTGGTTGAGTGAAACTCCGGGAAAGTCAAACCCTAGTTTGACCCTGGGCCTGAAAAACCCTAAAATACTGAAACTAATAGTTTTAGTAGATTCACTATATCTTGATATTGGAGAAGGATCAGGTGTCGAAACGTTCATAGGTTTAAGATAAATGATTGATGTACACTATGTCCAAGTTTTAGCCTCTGATTCACTATAGTATAGGATATATGATTCCTCCAAGTAAGGGTTCCAACCTCTCCCATGATTCTTTCCCAAATAGGACACCTGGGGAGAATTGCTATATCTCGGGCTACGAACATCCAAATGAAATTTCTCAAGATTTTATATAAAGGGAACGAAATTTAATTTACTTGGTAAAATTTTGAGACCCCGAAGATGAAAAAGTGACACATGGCAGTCCGTACAACTTCTCTATTCTGAACAGTCCTGAAATAGGTGATCTTGGGAAAACGCTCATATATCTCAATTGGTGAATCCAATTCTACTCAGACCTGTGGAATTGGAAAGATGACAGAAAATGATACCTTAGTGCAAATTTTCAGACACAAAGGAGTAGTACTGTCAAAGATACCACAGGAACAATATCAGGCTTTTATGTAGTAGAAATTGGTAAACTAGGGCTTCCTATTCCGGGAGCTTCCCTCCACTGTTTTCAGAAAATGAGTACATTGGAAATATTTCCTTGAAGAGGTCTATATTCCTATCCAATCAGATCTGAAAGATTCCAATTTTTGAAAATTAGGATTTCTCTGACAAACCCTAGATCAGCTAGCTCCGGAACCAGGATGGACACCTCAAATTGGTAAGATCTAATATTTTGCTATTTATAGTTGAGGTTCTCATGACTAATCACACCAGCTTGATGGAAAGCTTGGTGGGGCTGACAAATTCCAAGCATGGAAGTATAGGATATCACTACTTCTTGAAGGAAATGAATTGGACACCTACATAAGGAGAGAGGTTCTAGTTCCAGAGGGAGATGAGGATCAAATCCTTACACAAGAAGAAGTTGGTTAAGGCCAAGAAGATCATTGCTGATTCAATCATGGATCACATTATACCACAAGTGTCTTCTCTAAAGACACCGAAAGAGATGTTTGATTCTTTGACCAAGCTATTTGAAGGGAATAACATAGATCGGAAGATGAATCTGAGAAAACAGTTGAAGAATGAGAAGATCCAGAATGCAGAGACCATACAGTCATACTTTACAAGGGTCTCTCAAATCAAAGAACAACTTGAAGCGGTAGAAGAAGAAGTGGAGAATGGAGAAGTTGTGATAACCACCTTGAATGGCCTCCCAGGATCACAGGATTCATTCATTCAAGGAATGTGTGCTAGAAGGAAGTGATTACTTTCAGCAGAATCTAGGAAGAGCACACACAAGAAGAAGCTCGACATATAATAAGAGAAAAGAAGATGGGAGCAACTGAAGATCAATATTTCAAAATTCAAAGAAGATACCTCAAGTGATGAGGAATATGAAGAACTCAATTCTTGAAGAGACTCTTATCCATTTTGAGCATTTGGATAAGAACTGATGCTGTTATGAATGAAGAAGATGATGAAGCTGAAAGAAGGAGTCTACCCATGAAACAAGTAAAGATAAGTATTCAATTGTCATTTCATGATATTGTTTTGTTATGCATTTATTTATATTCAGTTGATGTGTTATGCATGATAGAATGTTTGCATTAAATGACAGAATACTACTAATATGCATGTGATGAGTAAGTATCTCATGGTGCTACACAACTCTCGATTGCTACTTATCTAGAATGAAACCTCTTTTTTGACATATTGGATTAGTGCACAATCTCAATGTTGTCCTGGTAGAGATGGAAGGCATTTAGAAAGTTTCCATGAGATATGGATGAATGTTGTATTGGATGCATGATCATATATTTATGCATAAGAATTTTCCATTATGAATATGCCTTATGAAATGTCTCTAACCATAAAAATTCATTTGACTTGTAGGAAAGATCGCGCACAATCACCTACAAGAAAAGAAGGATGAGACTTGTTTCGAAGAAAAAGTGATGACAGTTCAAGAAATAATCCAAGATAAAAAAGAATATGATGATACTTTCAAAGAATTCAAGAGGCCTCAGACATAGTGCAATTATGTGACACTATTGAATGACATCATTGATGCAGAGCCTTCCAGCTATGAAGAAGTAGCCAAGAAGAAAGGGAAGGAGAGTACTAGTTTAAGAAGAATGATGTCTATGATGCAGTAGCGAGACCTGAAGGGAAGTTCGTAGTTCCATCATGTAGTAGATGGAAACATCATGGGATACAAGGAAAGATTCGTAGCATGAGTCTTCTCATGGAAAGAAGGCATAAACTACAAAGAGACATTTGCAGCCACTAGAAAGACACATGATAGGAAGAATCATGTGTGCAAATGAAAGAAGGCCTTGTACGAGCTCAGAAGGAACCCATGGGATAACACATACATGAGGAGATTGAAAATCACTTAGATTGATGAATATATTAACCTCTACTACAAGATTGAAGATGAAATATTATAGAGGATGAAAAGCTCATAGATGGGTGCAAGAAGAACGTTTTCAAGATAAAGGATCTTGGTATCTAGTGACCCTATATGGATACATAGAATATTAGTAGCAGAGGAAGCTACTTGTCACTCCAATACATAATGATGCTCCGCTTTAGAGGGAGTGACTGTAGAAGATCCCAAGGTTCAACATGGTACAACAGGATGGATAGATTACTGATGACTCTAGGATTTACTGAGAGTAAAGAGGATTCCAACCTTTTCTTCAAGGTTGAAGGTGGAGGACCAGTGATGCTCCTGTTATATGTCGATGAATTGTTCCTTACAGAAAAGAGGAACTCATTAAAGTTGCAAGAAGGAGACTTGCTGCCGAGTTTGAGATGAAGGACTTGGATATGATGCACTACTTTATAAGCATGGAGGTATGGAAGAATGCAGATGGAATATCCTTGGGACAAGGGAAGTATGTAGTAGAGATCCTGAATAGGTTCAAGATGATGGACTGGAAAGCCATGACCACACCTATGGCATCAAACCTGAAGCTATTAAGTGTTGCTTCATCAAAGACGGTTGATCCCACGATGTATCATAAGATGATTTGTTCCTTGATGTACCTAACGAATATGAGACTGGATATTTGCTTTGCTCTGAACACATTGAGACATGTTCACCTAATGGTTGCAAAGCATGCAGTGAGGTACCTGAAGGGTACAATTGAGTATGGGCTAAAGTATGATGCGAATCAGAAGATTAACCTTGAGGGTTATGTGGATTCGTATTGGGCAGGCAATTCCATTGATAGGAAGAGCACTTTGAGGCACTATTTCAGTATGGGATGAAGTGTGATCTCTTGGTTTGGTAGGATGGAGTCCTGCATGGTGTTGATTACATCTGAGGCAAAAGATGTTGCCACTTTCTATTTGGGAGGTAGTATGTTTCCTTTGAAAACTACTATTTGATTTGGTTGATTTGACTTGCATTTTTTCATGATGCAGAGAGGAGGAGTGATCCAGATCAATATCTCTCAAAATAGGGAGTTCTAGAATAGCCGGTGAGATAGGTTGTCTGAGCATAAAATCCTGGCGAAGCTCGTAGGTTTGTCAGACGTAATCAGTTGTGTAGGTTGTCCTCAGATGTAATCAGTCCTGGAAAATCTCGCAGGTTATCCTTGGACGTAATCATCCCTGATGTGATTCTATGCTAGGAATGGCCAAAGTGAAGTTTGAGTACTTCAGGGAGAAGCTTGGTGTTCTCCAGATCGAGGTTCCTTCC
Organism: Pseudotsuga menziesii; assembly: GCA_001517045.1. NCBI lineage: Eukaryota > Viridiplantae > Streptophyta > Pinopsida > Pinales > Pinaceae > Pseudotsuga > Pseudotsuga menziesii. The sequence continues at coordinate 514,774 of LPNX010847969.1, forward strand.
AAGGGGAAGTGATCAGTCCATGAGCCCTTCTGACATGGTGAGAGGATTGGTTCCTTCTGTGGTGAGCCATTCTGATGTGATTGAGGGATGTGTTCCCACATGATCAGATATAAGTGCTGAAGGCTGTTCTATGGGAGAATGGAGGCACCTGGTCAGTTACCAGGACTCATCCTATAGCTGAGAGCCATTCTAATATGACTATGGGATTGGGCCCCACATGATCATATGCAAGTGCAGATCCATTCTGATATGACTATGGGATTGGCTCCCACATGATTAGATGTAAGTGCAGAGCCTTTCCCCAGATGATAGATGGTGTGTTCTTTCAGGCCAACGGATATAAGTGCAGATCCTTTCCCCGGATGATAGATGGTGTGTCCTATCATTCCGATGGATGTAAGTGCAGAGCCTTTCTTTGGATGGTAGATGGTGTGTCCTACCATGCCAGTAGATATACGTGATGAGCCCTTCCTTGGATAGTAGATGGTGTGTCCTTCTATGCCAGAGGATATAAGTGTTGTTCCTTTCTCTGGATAGTAGATGTTGTGTCCTGCTATGCCAGTAGATGTAAGTGCTGAGCCTTTCCTTGGATGATAGATGGTGTGTCCTATCATGCTAGTGGATGTGAGTGCTGGGAATTTCTGACATGGTGGTGGATGTGTTCCTCCCATGGTCAGATGTGAGTGATGGGCGTGCCTTTCTGACATGTTTGTTGGATGTGTTCCTCCCATGGTTAAATGTAAGTGCTGGGCTGGCCTTTCTGACTGGGTCAGATATAAGTGCTGAAGAAGATGAAGACCTACATGGAGGCTAGGCCTACAACCAACATGAAAAAGGGATGTCTCTATAGAACTTCCTATGACAAGAATAATTGAGAGATAGCACTAGTTGATCAAGATGGTAGAAGCAATGATGTTGATGATCCAGCTTTGATGACAATCCAGTGATGATCTATCTTTGATGATGATCCAATGATGATCTAGATTTGATGATGATCCAGTTTCGATGATCTAGACTTAATGAAGATGACTTCAAGATGAAGATGAGTTGATGATGATCCAAATGATATAAAGAAGAAGACTTGTGTAGATAAATTTGTTAAATTTGAGCATATAGATATGTAGACAAACACACAACTCACAAAGAAGATCTCACAATTTACTAAGCCATTGAAGAATGAAACAGTGCAAAAGGCTTGCAGCT
>LPNX010847969.1:516732-648549 GCA_001517045.1 Pseudotsuga menziesii
GTGTCAAGAGAATACTTTCCTAGTTAAGAGAGAGTGTCAATGTATTTGTTAATTTGGAATGTATTCACTTGTATATCTTATGTATTATACCCCGATGTTCCTATCAGAAAGTATCTGTAATATAAACAAGTCATGTAAATTCAGTGAGGTTAACCCTCCATTGTAAGTCGGGGCAATAGTCCCCAGATTTGAGTCAAGGTTAACCCTCCTTTTTGATCGGAGGGAAAAGTTCCCACAATTATGGGGCAATAGGGTTATTAGACTCTCCTAGAGATGTCAGCCCTAGTAAGTAATTGTTAAGTGAGGCTGACATGTTGGAGTGGACATAAAGTGAACAAAAGAATACAAATAGAGAGTGAGACTCTCTATTTATAACACACACACTCATTCACTGGGGCACATGAGTGAGAGAGGAGAATCTATCTCAAGTGAAAGAGAGAGAACAACTGTGGAGATCATCTTTTATGTCTTTGGGTTTTACTGCTACTATTGGTGCTCATTCTATCTCTAAGGAAGTTGTGTGGTTTTATCCTTTATGGTTTCCCGAAGGAAAATTCTTTGTGTCTCTTATCTCTTGTGATTTTTGTTGTGCATGTTATTCTCTCAGATAAAATCCTAGATCATATTGCTTAAATGATAAAAATCTAACACATAAAACCTACTTGGGGCATCTGGGATATCAAAATATGATATCCACCATTAAGAGACACTTTTTTTGGCCTAATTTAAAGGATGACACTGCATTGTTTATCGTGAAATGTCAGGAATGTCAGCTGGTCAAATCTTAGCATTAGCATCCTTTGGGATTGCCGCAACTATTACCCATTCCAGAATGGAAGTGGGAGGTCATTAGTATGAATTTTATCACTGGTCTACCTAAGAGTAAGAAATACAATGATTCTATCTTTGTAGTAATTGACAAATTGTCAAAAGCAACACACTTCATTCCAGTGAAGTCGAACTACAAGCAAGTAAACATTGGTGATATCTTCTTGAAGGAGACATTTAGATTACGCCGGATACCAAAGTAAATCATGTTAGATCGAGACACTAAGTTTACCATTAAAATTTTGGAGATCTTTATTCTACGGATTAGAGACATAGTTGAACTTTAGTACTGCTTATCACCCGCAGACAGATGGGAAGATAGAAAGGGTAAACCAGATTGTTGAGCACATGCTTAGGATGTATTTCTTCAACAACCCCACCAAGTGGGAAGAATACATACATCTTGCAGAGTTTATGTATAACAATGGTTACCAGACTTCCGCCAAGATGAGTCCCTTTGAGGTACTCTATGGACGGAACTGTAGAACATCAGTTACTTGGGATAGCCCAGTGGATCGGCTCATGTTAGGGCTTGATTTGTTAAAATACTTGGAACAGTTGGTTACCACGGTCCAGGTGAACCTGAAAGAAGCACAAGATCACTAGAAAAGCTACACGGAAAAGAAAAGAAAAGATAAAGACTATTAAATTGGAGACCATGTCTACTTGAAAGTAAAATCAAAATGGAGCTTGTTGAGCTTGGGAAGGTTCTGTAAGTTAGCACCTATGTTTTTTGGACCTTTTGAAACACTAGCCAAGAGAGGGCCAGTGGAATATGAACTAGCGTTACCCACGTACATAAGATTCCATAATGTTTTCCATGCATCATTATTAAAGAAATATCTTTATGATACTAAACATGTGATTGATTGGTCCTTAATATAGGTGGAACCTAAAGGGTAGTTTTCCCATGAACCTCTTCATATATTGGACAAGAGAGAGGTGCAACTCAGGAAGCGCACCATAGTCCAGTTGAAAGTGCAATGGAAGAACTTTGAAGTCGATGAGGATACTTGGGAGAATGAAACCACCATGAGAAAGGATTACTGTGGCTTGTTTCATGATCTCATTCCGAGTCCCTAGAACACCAGGGACGGTGTTTTTCTAGGCGGGGAGGGATGTAATATCCCAAATTTTGGACCTAACAATTATGGGTATAAGCCCCATTGATGATGATGTTTCCTTGATGCTTTATTTTGATATACTATGTCAAAGAACCCACTAGATATGAACATGATGAGTTGTTTTATACTTTGGGCATAAGACAATTGCATATATATATATATATGTTTGCTTGTATTTGGCGTGGACCCTGAAGCACATGATTGATGAGATGCTTTTTGTTGAGCGAGGAGCTTTGGAGCACATGAGTAAATTGATGTTTTGTGTTGAGCGAGAAGCTCTGGAGCACATGAGTACTTACATTTGTGTTGAGCGAGAAGCTCTAGAGCACATGAGTTTTGAGACATTTGTGTTGAGTGTGAAGCTCTAAAACACATGAAAATATAATTGGAAGTGTTGGGCATAAGCCTTGGATCCTTCCATGTTGTTGTTGAGCATAAGCTATGGAACATTGGATCCTTGTCCATTGTATCCCTAGGTGTATCCTACAAGTACATACTAGTATTAGTGTTGAGCAAGGAGATCTGTAATTGCACTAAGTTGTAACTCCATGTTTATAGCATTGAGTATGGGCTCTGGATAAGTGCTAGTAGTTACTGAAAATAATTAACGATTCTCGAGTGAAAACAACTCGAGAAAAATACTGATCTCATATGACTTATTTATAAGTGGTTAAATGAAATTTTGAATTTCCGTATTTTGATCAAGTATTGAAGAAATACCATGTTATATGAGGGAATCCAACATGCAAGGATGTTTAGATTTTCCTAGCCTAGTAGACCTAACCATCTACCTGATGACCTTAATGAAGAAAGTGTCATAAGTATAGGGATCACAATATGTGATACCCTAAGACAAATGTTAACAAATAATATACTATTATATATTATATACAAAGTATGTATAAAGAGTACACATAGTAATAATATGAATAATGTAAGAAAGAAGGAAAAGTTCCATATATTATTATTATTACTAAGAGAAAATTAAATATTATAATACCTACAAAGGTCCAATTAGGAACTAATTAAAAGTTCCTAAGTTAAAATATTAGAAGTACCTAAATTACTATAAAAAGGGTTAAATGAAGAAATAAAAAAATTCTTGATTTAACTGCCCCTTTGACTGAAAAGTCCATGTATAAAGTACCAAGCCAAATAGAGGCTTGGGGATCTCTTCCATCTTTTTGGAGTCATTATTCTGCCTGATTATTCTCAAGAGAGTTCTTGGAGAACATTTTCCTAAGGAAAAAGGAGAACTAATCTAGACCTGATATACCAGTTAGGGAAGCCTTACCTTAGGAGCTCTAAGCTACTTGCATGTTGGAACTAGCTCGGGGGGATCCGGATTAAAACCAGGAATGGTTCAGAGTCATGGTTGTGTGGAATGTGGTAGTTCCCAAGTGATTCAGTCATCTATATAGAGGTCAGATCTTTCCGTGATTTGTTAATGCTGGGTAATTGAGTGTGCAGGTTTCAACCATTAGAAGAGCTTCACTTTTCAGGTATGAGGTTCTTGGTTTCCTATTTTCATTATCTAGAATAATTTCTGGTTAGATTATGCAAGTGTTTATATTATATTTCTAATCCTATGTTTACCACTGTTTTCCTGTCAAAATATTTAAGGGTTTACATTTTATTATAAACTCTATATCTGTAAATTAATTCCCATCTAAGAAATAGTTAGGGTTATTATTGTTATCTCTAGTTCTGCATTTTATTTACTGCATACAATTTTTTTTCCTAAAACATAAGAATTATTCTATCAAGTGCATTATGTTTATTTATCTATGAACTCTAGTGGCAGATTTCATATTGCCAATAGAGATATGTTTAGGAGCAAAAGACTAGTTCATATTTAAGATTCAAATAAAACCTAATTATAAAATATATTTAACCGAAGTATAGTAAACAGAACCTAATAAATAAATCATTATATAATATCAGGTTTAAACAGATCCATAATCTAACTAAGAATATTATAAACTCAGTATTCTATGTCTAAGAATAATCATAAATTCAAAATTTATAGCTAAGATAAAAACCAGTAAAGGCCTCTCAGGGTCTATATAAACATACTCCTACTAAGAACAAGGATAAAAATGATAATTCTTCATTAATCAAATATTCTCATAAATCACAGCTATACTCCGAGTATTAAGACCATCTAATTGTCCATGATTTATGCTTTACCAATACTCCACATTAAATCCAACTATATATTATTACTACCAACTACTACCATGAAAATGAAATACACTAAACAGATTATTCACATTATAATCATATGCCATAACAAAATCTCAACGCATAAATCAACCATAATGATATACACAACACGAATTAAGAATATAAATACAATTGCACTGAGGTCACAGTATCGATTCCTTTGGGAATTTAAGCCCAAGTCACATCCATATAAATATTAAACCCTTACAACCATAATGAACCAGGATCGATTCCTATAGGATTTCGTTACCTAAGTTTCTTCCTCATGCCGTAACCTTTCCCCAAATAAAAAGCCACAATATATTACATATATGCAGGCTGTAATAAAAACAAACATAAGTTCTTTACACAGAGGTTGAAAATACCCAATAGAATATCTACGTTGTAATCTACGGCCTTCAGCCTCATCCATAACCAAACAGTCAAATAAAATTACCAATGCTACAAACCCTGTCAATGATATAACAAAAAACAACGATTGCCAATGAAAGGTCACACCCACAGTCGACCCTTATATCTTAAAATACACATCATAAACATAAGCAGTAAGTCTAAATGCAATACACTATCGTAGCTACAATGGTGTGAAACGCCAATTCCATAGGCGACATGGCCCCCAAAACCATCAACGCTATCAAAAAATTACCCACATAATAACTCCAACAAGTGACTGCGATTCCACACAGTCCTTCAATAATTATAAACCACAAAATTAACACAAGTATGCATTCACTGTTTATATTTATAAACATAGGCATTAGAAAACCCTTAAGAAGTTTCACAGTCATTCAAACTCGGCCATTGCACCATTACAAGCAATGGTGCTACCACCAGTAACATAATCAAAACATTATTTACAAATACACATAGCTTGTCGAGCATTACTCAAGCCTCTTTCACCTACACAGAGTACCCTTTAACATTCTAGCTATACATTTGAATTTCAGGCCCGAAGGAATTAAAACCCCAATAAGAAAAACCCCAATATTATCGCATTACAAAATAGAATGCCCATTAAGTTACAGTCATACCCCAACCCAAAACAAAACCATTAGAAAACCAGATTCAAGCATCCAAACCCACGACGAGCAACAAACTCTGTCTTAACCAGGAAGTAATGAGGGAACAAGTAAACCCTTGTGTAACAGGATTACCTGAATGGATATGGATTTTCCTATAGCTTTCCCAATAGCTATGACCCCCACTCGCTACGCCACACCCCACAACCTGCAAACACAGAGAAATGCCACGATTGGAAGTATGTACATATCCAAACCAAATCAACAAAATATACTAACACACCAGAACATCCACATACATGTTATGCCATCGAAATCACATTCCTTCACACCGAGCAAGAGAGGAGCACAAGAATCAAGGCTGCAAATAAACCAAACTATTGCTTGGGCCAATCCGTAAGCTTGGTCGCCCTTCTTCCCAAGGCACATTAATGCATGATGTCACCACCCTGGCCACCATTAATGCACACCAGACCCATAATTGTATAGTCCTTGGAACTATATTAAACCTTGTTACCAAATCAACGTAAAGGCATAAACCCCATCATGCATCGATTTAATTAGGATTTAATCCTTAAGTCCATGGAATACCTTAGACTAATGTTTTTACAAATCCTTTTCCAACTATTACAACTTTTCACTAAGGCTAGGTTAAAGCATAGAAAGCTTTTCTACCATAGTAAATAAGTGTGATACAAGTAATAAGTCGGTGTCACGCAAATAACAAGTGGATTAGTGACCACGTCACTATCATAAAGTTCGTAATAACAACAATAACACTCAGTGTAATGTCACTAGGATAAATCTACAAAGGTGAACGCTAGTGACTAAAACGGTTAGCATTGTCCGTTAAGCTTTATAAACAGTTTTCCGTCGCCAAGTGCACCTACACGCAAAAGGGATAGATATGCATTAGTTTGTTAGAACTAAGTAAGTCTGATGTGATAAGTAGAAACATATACCTCTCAGTGGGTTACAAGGGAAACTAGTCCCACCACTCCACCCCTTTGTCCAATAACAAAGTTAAGTCAGAATCATGTATACAATCGTAAGCACATGTTATAATCAATGAAGTATGTAATAAAATAACTAACTTACACATCAATGCTTAGCCATAGAACAAAAAATAATCAACATCAAGGCAACGTAAGTAACACAGTAATAACCACATCAAGAAATATGGAAGCATGACGTAAGAACAACTTACGACAATACAACAGTACAAACAAAGTACGACGCATTCAACAAAGTTCAATTAATGTCCAGTATAGATAGTTTTAACTAGCCTAATAATATTTTTATTTTTATTTTCAATTTTTGGGGACATTACAAGTGGTATCAGAGCCCAGTTTCAACACTAAGAGACCAAATGGGTGAACCAGACATTTGTTGCAAGGAAAAAGAAGTATGTTTTAAATTTTGTTAACTAACAAAATTTTTTCCTGTTGTTAAAATTTGCAATTTCAAGAATTTTTAAAAGAATAGTTCAGATAATTAACACTGAAGAAGATAATAGGTGACAAGGGAAGTTGAATACCCCCACCCAAGAAGCAAAACTGGCGGTGGAACTAAATTCTGATATTATGAAAACCATACAAAGTATTAAAGCAGACTTGCAAAGTTTTAGAGATGATAATCTAAATGAAATAAAGGAACAACAAGCAACTAATGAAGCAATGTTGTGAAACATGACGAGAGGAATCCTGCAGGGAAAACCCACTTATTCCACAAATAGGTTCAGGAAGGAACCCTATCATAAACGGGCCAGCATCCCAAGAGAAGAAGGAAAAAAGTAACATACACCTGGACCTCTAGAAGGAGATTATCATAGTCCTTCCAGTGATGACTCTCTTTCTCCATGTTGAAAGAAACAAAGAAGTGATGAAAATCTCCGGGGGAAGTTTAGAAAGATAAGAGCCCCAACCTATGAAGGAGAGGTGAACATGAGGGAGAAAGCTAAAGAATGGCTGTTGGGTATGAGAAAATATTTTTGGGTTCATAACTACTCTAGACAAATGAAGGCTCAGCTAGCCATCTATAATTTATATGGAAAATAAGTGAGACGATGGAGAGACTCGAAGCATACCAAGAAGGATGAGGTAAGATAAATATGCTAGAGTAATTTCCGCAATATTTTTCAAGAAAAATATATGTTGGAAAGATTCTTCAACAGAAAAGTGAAAGAGTTTCACGAGTTACTTATGGGATCCATGAATATGGATGCTTTTATTAACATATTTTTAGATCTATTATATTATGTTCCATACATCAAGGACGAGAAGGTAAATATCTAGTAGTTTTTAGGATGTCTTCCTCCCAACTTTTGGGAAAGGATTGAGTTCGACATGCCTAAAACCTTGGACACCACATTGCACAAAGCTAGGATTTGCTATGAGCATGGGAAACTGAGTCAAGAGAACCTAAACAGAAACAGAGATAAGTCCAAGAACTTCTTTGACAACTGCAAGTTGGGTTTTAACTCACCCCCATACAGAAAACATAACAATAGTTTTCCAGTGACTAAGAACTTCCACAAATGAGGCACAAATCCATATGTACCAACTCCAAATGTTAACAACCCAGTAGCAACTGGGCGAGCCAATGATACAACGCTACAAATCAAATGCTATAAATGCAACGAGCCTCATTATGGCCTATATTATAAGAACAAGAACAATGGGGTCTTGCACAACTTACAAAAAGAACCAACAATAGAGGACATAGATGTAACACTGCAGATTTATGCATCCATGGATGGCTGACATGCATAACATCAGGATACCATGGTTGAGATAGAAGGTAATATCTTGAACACTTCTACTTCAATAGTGATTGACCCCGGTGCTTACCGGAGCTATGCATCACCTAAAATTGTTGATATATGTAAACTAGGCAAAGTAAAACATGATAAACTTTGGCTGGTACAATTAGCCACAGGTACAAAAAATAAAGTTTTGGAAACAGTTAAAGATTGTGAGGTAAAACTAAATGGTTTTCCTACAAAAGTAAACTTGAACATCCTACCCTTAGGATCATATGCTATACTTATCGACATGGACTGGTTGGAACAACAACACCATGTCATGCTTGATTGCTTACACAATTCAATCTTTTGTATAGATAACCAAGGGAATCAAGTGAAGATTCAAGGCATACCAAAGAAAGTTTATGTAAGGAAGATATCTTCCTTACAAGAAAAGAAGTGCTTTAGGAAATGCTGCAAGTTGTTTGCAGTGAATATCCAAGACATATAGGCAGAGAGAGAACAACACATAGAGGACTTTCCCGTTCTTGTAGAATTAAAGGACGTATTCCCTAAGGAAATCCGTGGATTACCTCTGAAACTAGACCTAGAATTTTCCATAGAATTGACACGAGGATCAGTTTTGGATTCAAAAACCCCTTACTGAAAGAGTGCACCAGAGTTGGTAGGACTGAAACTGTAGTTGTAGGAGTTGATAGAGAAAGGATATATTTGACCTAGTGTGTCCCCTTGGGGAGCACCAATACTTTTCATAGAGAAGAAGGATGGTATGATGCAGATGTGCATCAATTACCGTTAGCTTAACAAAATGACTATCAAGAACCGATACCCACTCCCTAGGATTGATGACTTGTTCGATCAAGTAGGAGAAGCCAAGATATTTTCGAAGATCGACTTGCGATTCGGGTACCATCAGGTACAGATTCATGATGAAGATATTCACAAAACCTCCTTTCGTACAAGGTACGGGCACTACAAGTGTGTAGAGCCACGATGAGAAGTATGTATAATATCCAAACCAAATCAACAAATGGGTGCTAATAAACCAGAACATCCACATACCTATCAATCCATCGAAATCATATTCCATCACACCGAGCAGGAGTAGAGCACAAGCAGTAAGGCTGTGAATAAACTAAACTATCATTTGGGTGAAGCCCTAAGCTTGGTCACCCCTCTTCCCAAGGCGCATTGATGTTGCCACCCTAGCCACCATTAATGCACACCAGACCCATAATCATATAGTCCTTAGAACTATATTAAACCTTGTTACCAAATCAACGTAAAGGCATAAGCCCCATTATGCATCAATTTACTTAGGAATTAAGCCTTAAGTCCATGGCATATGAAATATGCCATGGAATACCTTCGACTAATGTTTTTACAAATCCTTTTTCCAACTATTACAACTTTTCACCAAGGCCAGGTTAAAGCATATAAAGCTTTTCTACCATAGTAAATAAGTGTCATACAAATAATAAGTCGGTGTCACGGAAATAAAAAGTGCAGTAGTGACCATGTCACTATCATAAATTATATAATAAGAACAATACCACTCAGTGTAATGTCACTAGGATAAATCTGCAAAGGAGAGCGCTAGTGACTAAAATAGTTATCATTGTCTGTTAAGCTTTATAAACAGTTTTCTGTTGCCAAGTGCACCTGCACAAAAAATGGATAGAAATGCATTAGTTCGATAGAACTAAGTAATCTCGATGTGACAAGTAGAAACTGTTACCTCTGTTAGAATAATCAACCCATAGTTTACCCACTTAGACATTAATTTAATTATTTTTGTCTTATTAGCCTAGTTCATGTGTCCCACCTTGTGTAAGTTATCTTTTACCTATCCATAGTGGTCAAAATTGCCTTATTTGACTCATGTAGCACATGGGAAAGCCCAAGGAATCAAATCTACTTTATTCCTAGCCCCCTAGGCACCCTTCTGCTTTTTCAGTGTTTTAAGGCAAACGGAAAAGCTAGACTAGGTGAGGTGAACTAGTTTTTTGTCCTCTTCATCCTCCACTCTTTTCTCCTTGCAAAAGCATGTATGAGCTGCCATTCCACCACTCTTTAGCTTGCCTAAGCCATTTTGCTAATTCATGAGCTCCATGACAGATTTGGGATCAACTTTTTACACCTATGGGGGATTTGCTTATTTTTGGTAAGCCTGCTTTATGCTAGATTCGAATTGCTCCTCATGCATTCGAATCCATGATGTATGTTATTTATTCAAAAACCTATTATTTTATAGGGTTGGCTATTGTCCACTGAGTTAATACAGTTTAGTGTTCAGCTCCAATTTCAATCTCTTTTGTGAGTGATTTTGCATGATCAATTGTTAATTGTTGTGAGTAAAATTAATCTATCACTGGGTTCAATTTCCACATGGTATCAGAGCCATTGTAGGTCAATTTATCTCCTTCGAAATTGTTTTACAGGTTCGACATCAGTGACTGGGAGCCATCTACTGACAGCCGGGACAAATTTTCTAAGCTATGGATCAATAACAGAAAACTATCTTGACTCCCTTCAATTTATTTGAATGGAAAGCAGATATGGATATACTGTTGAGAGTGAAAGGCCTCTAAAGGGTGACTATGTCAACAGAAGTAGAGCCCAATGCAGCTGCATAGAAGATTAAATGGCACAACAGGAGGGATGAGGCCTATGGTCTCCTGTGTCTGAGTATTTCCAGAGACCTCCTTTTCCATCTTGATGGATTGACATCACCGAATGAATTATGGGAGAATATTTTTGATCTTTTTGGAAAGACAGATGAGATGAGGGGACATCAAATCGAAAATGAGCTGATTTCTCTGAGTCCAAATAGCTTTGAATCCCTGCAGCTATATTTCTCCAAGTTCAAAGCACTAGTTTTGCAGCTAAAACAGCGTGGGATCAAAAAGAAAGATGATTAGCTCATCCTGGACATCCTCTCGAAGCTAGGCCCTGACTATTCAGTGTTTGTTTCGACCTTCTATGCCACAAAACTAACAGCTCGAACCTGGAAGATGCCTAGCCTTGTAGATTTCATGGAATCTCTCACACAAGAACAGGATAAGCTGGTGATTATGGGCACCATCAAACCATCCAAAGATCAAGCTTTGATTGCTGGAGATTCGAAGGTGGATTCAAAAAGCAAAAAGAAAGCTAAAAAACCACCTGAGCAAAAGAGAGACAAGAAACAGTCTCCGGAGGAGCCACAAGGTTCTAAGAAGAACTACCAGAAGAAGAAAAACAAAGGTGAAATGAGCAAGTGCGCATACTGCAATAAGGGCAATCACACTGAAAGCTCTTGTATGAAGAAGCAAATAGACATGATGACCCAACTCCTGGAGAAGAATGGCATCTCCCTTCCAGAAAGCTCAAAGAAGAGAGAAGGAGGATCAAGTTCAGATGACAGAGAGAGAGTTCATGCATTGGTTGCTGGCACATCAAGCTCACCCAGTTTTATCATTGATTCTGGAGCTTCAAGACACATGGTTTCGATGAAGGAGGATTTCTCCTCACTTGATATGTCGAAAGGACCACCTATAGTACTGGGAGATGACTCTCTCACTGAAACTTTGGGCAAAGGGAGGATTGATCTTGATCATGGTCAGTTCAGCAATGTCTTGTATGTGCCTGGTCTTGTCTCCAACCTCTTGTCAGTGTACCAGATGACCCACACTAGGTCTCCTAAGAAATTCATATTCTCCCCTGATGAAGTTGAGATCATAGAGATCTCAAGTGGTAGAGTCATTGAAAAAGGAGTTGCAAATCATGCTCAAAAGGTATACATGTTCTCACACTTCCTACCCTACTCAAACCCCTCTGCTCTTTTGATTCATGCTAATGAAGCCACAAAATTTGGCATGAAATATTTGGCCACCTAAATTACAAGTATCTTTCTGATCTTAGTGAAAAAGAGATGGTCATAGGGTTGCCCAAGATAAAATTTTCCAAAGGAGTATGCCAAGGTTGTATCCTAGGAAAACACCCAGAGCATATATTTGAGAGAGCTAGTCATGAGAGAACCTCTGCACCCCTCGAGCTGATCCACAGTGATGTTGCTGGCCCATTCCCTCATATGTCCATGGGCCAGGCCAAATATGCATTGAATTTCATTGATGACTTTTCTAGGTATTGCTGGGTTCACTTCCTGAAACACAAGTCTGAAGTTTTTGGCCTATTCAAAGTCTTTAAGGCTTTGGTTGAAAACCAGTATGGAAGGAAACTCAAGGCCCTAAGATCTGACAATGGTGGTGAGTATGTCAAGTATAAGTTTATTAATTATTGTGTAGATGTAGGTATTCAGATGCAGCATTCTATCCCTTACATACCACAGCAAAATGGTGTTGCTGAGAGGAAGAACAGATCACTGAAGGAGATGGCAACATGCATGATGGAGGCCAAAACTTTGCCACCAAAGTAATTGGCCGAAGCTATCAACTGTGCAGCCTATATTCAGAATAGGGTTCCTCATAAACAACTTGATGGCATGACTCCCTTTGAAGCATGGAGTGGGCACAAGCCAGATGTGACCCATTTCAGGATTTTTGGCTCAAAGGCTTGGGCTAGAATTCCAACAGAGAAGAGGAAGGCTTTGCAGCCCCAAAGCTAAGAGTGTCTTTTTGTTGGATACTCTGAAGATTCAAAAGGGTACAAACTGATAAATTTGAGCACAAACAAAGCCTTCATCGAAAGGTGTGTTCAGTTTGAAGAAGAACCCCTTGCAGCAGTGGAAGTTGGAGAAGCCTCTTCTCCACCTGAACCTCAAGAAGTAACTAAAGAGTTTATTGAACATGTTGATTCTGATTTTTCTGATAGATATGAGTTTATTGTAGACCCTAACATCCCTACAAGGCCAAAATGGGCAGCCAAGACACTAGATGCAGCAGGAGATCTAGCTGGGGATCCCAATGACCCAAGGAGGACTAGATCTCAGTTTGAGAGTGGTCTGTGCATGAAGGATCCTATGTTTGCTGAAAAATGATATTTGATGGTGGAGTCTTATCCTCAAACATATGAAGAAGCAGGAATAGATCCAAGATGGAAAACAACCATGAAGGAGGAGTTCAGCTCACTCCAGAAGAGCAACACATGGGAGCTAGTGGATCTTCCTCCAGGGAGAAAACTAGTACAATGTAAGTGGGTCTATAAGACCAAATTTGCTGCTGATGGTTCACCACTAAAGTAAAAGTCCATATTGGTAGCCAAGGGCTACTCACAGGTTCATGGCATAGATTACAATGATACCTTTGCCCCAGTGGCAAAAATGGACTCCATCAGGCTAGCTCTAGCCATTGCAGCCTCAAGGCAATGGGAGGTACATCACATGGATGTAAAGTGTGCCTTCCTGAATGGAGATCTCACTAAGGAGATACATATGCAGTAGACTCAAGGTTTTTCTACTAACCCTTCTCTTGTGTGCAATTTGAGAAAGTCATTGTATGGGCTAAAGCAAGCCCCCAGGGCTTGGTATGCCAAGATTGATAGCTTCTTGCTATCACTGAATTTTGTTCGGTGCAAATCAGATCCAAATGTATATTTGAATTTAGTTAATGGTTCATTAATTATCATTGTGTTATATGTTGATGACCTCCTCATTACAGGAAGCTCAAAGCCTGAGATTGCTTCCTTAAAAGGAGCTATGAACCAAGCCTTCTCCATGACATATTTGGGGCTCTTAAGTCAATTTTTGGGGCTTGAGATTGCTCAAACCAAATATGGAATCAAGGTGCACCAGTCCAAATATGCCTTGGACTTGCTGAACAAATTCAAAATGCAGGATTGCAAACCAAGCAAAACTCCTTTCCTTTCAGGAGTGAAGCTAGAAGAAGCTGATTCTTCACCTATGGTAAACAATACACTGCATAGGCAATTGATTGGATGTTTGTTGAATCTGACACATAATAGACCTGATATTTCTTATGCAGTAAGTGTCTCTTATAGATACATGGATCAGCCTCATGAGATCCATTGGAAAGCAGCCAAAAGGATCCTTAACTTTGTTCAGGGAACAAGGACACATGGGATCTTCTATAAAGAAAAATCTGATCTTGATTTGATTGGATTTACTGACAGTGATTGGGCAGGTGATAGCACAGATAGAAAGTCCACATCAGGATATGTGTTCATGCTTGCAGAAGGGCCAATCAGCTGGTCAAGTAAGAAACAGAGTGCCATTGCACTCTCATCTACAGAAGCAAAGTATAGAGGAGTTGTTAATGCAACAACTCAATGTTTATGGTTGCAGGGTTTACTTGGAGAGTGTGGCTTCAAATCAGAGTACTCAAATACCATCTACTGTGATAACCAAAGTACCATTCAAATCTACAAAGATCCAGTTCAGAAGCAGAGAACCAGACACATTGAGATCCATATGCACTACATCAGAGAACTTGTGCATGATGGCACCATTCACCTACTCTTATGTTCATCTTCAGAACACGTAGCTGATATCTTCACCAAAGAATTTTGTGAGAAGACCTTCAGCAATCTCAAATCACTGCTGGGGATTTCTGATCATGCTGTGAAGCATGAGCGAAGACAAGATTCCAAATTTTTTTTTTACAGTCCATGTTTAAGGGAGGATTTTCCCAAGTTGGTTTTGCCTCTTTCCTTGTTTAAATGGACATGCAGTATGTAAAGGGTGACTAAGCCTTGTTGCTAGGCCCTATAATTTTTTGATATATTACTCATAAGTCAGGCTTAAGGGGGGGTGTTAGAATAATCAACCCATATTTTACCCACTTAGACATTAATTTAATTATTTTTGTCTTATTAGCCTAGTTCATGTGTCCCACCTTGTGCAAGTTGTCTTTTACCTATCCATAGTGGTCAAACTTGCCTTATTTGACTCATGTAGTGCATGGTAAATCCCAAAGAATCAAATCTGCTTTATTCCTGGCCTCTTAGGCGCCCTTCTACTTTTTCTGCTTTATTCCCTGCTTTTTTAGTGTTTTAAGGCAAATGGAAAAGCTAGACTAGGTGAGGTGAACTAGTTTTTTGTCCTCTTCATCCTCCACTCTTTTCTCCTTGCAAAAGCATGTATGAGCTGCCATTCCACCACTCTTTAGCTTGCCTAAGCCATTTTTCTAATTCTTGAGCTCCATGATAGATTTGGGATCAACTTTTTACACCTATGGGGGATTTGCTTATTTTTGGTAAGCCTGCTTTATGCTAGATTTGAATTGCTCCTCATGCATTGGAATCCCTGATGTATGTTATTTATTCAACAACCTATTATTTTATAGTTTTGGTTATTGTACACTGAGTTAATACAACTTAGTGTTCAGCTCCAATTTCAGTCTCTTTTGTGAGTGATTTTGCATGATCAATTGTTAATTGTTGTGAGTAAAATTAATCTATCACTGGGTTCAATTTCCAGAACTTCTGAGGGGTTTACAAAGGAAACTATTCCCACCACTCAACTCCTTTGTCCAATAACAAAGTAAAGTCATAATAATGTATACAATAGTAAGCACATGTTATAATCAATGAAGTACATAATCAAATAGATAACTTACACATCAATTCTTAACCATAGAACAAACAATAATCGATATCAAGAAAATGTAAGTAAACAATAATAACCACATCAAGAAATATGGAAGCAGGATGTAAGAACAACTTACGACAATACAACAGTACAAACAGAGTACGGCACATTCCACAAAGTTCAATTAATGTCCAGTATAGGTAGTTTTGACTAGCCTAATAATTTTTTTTATTTTTATTTTCAATTTTTGGGGACATTACAAGTGGTATCATAGCCCAGTCTCAACACTAAGAGACCAAATGGGAAAACCAAACATTCATTGCAAGGAAAATAAATTATGTTTTAAATTTTGTTAACTAACATAAAATTTTCTTGTTATTAAAATTTGCAATTTCAGGAATTTTTAAAAGAACAATTCAGATCATGAACATTGAAGAAGATAACATTCAGAAAGGGAAGTTGAATACCCCCACCCAGGAAGCAAAACTGGTGGTGGAACTGAATTATGATATTATGAAAACCATACAAAGTCTTCAAGCAGACTTGCAAAGTTTCAGAGATGATAATCTGAATGAAAGAAAGGAACAACAAGCAATTAATGAAGCATTGCTGCGAAACATGATGGGAGGAATCCTGTAGGGAAAACCCACTTATTCCCCAAATAGGGTCAAGAAGGAACCTTACTAGAAACGTGCCAGCATCCCAAGAGAATAAGGAAAAAAGGAACATACCCTAGAACCTCCAGACGGGGATTATCACAGTCCTTCTAGTGATGACTCTCTTTCTCCATTCATAAAGAAACAAAGAAGTGATGAAAATATCCATGGGGAGCTCAGAAAGATAAGAGCCACAACCTATGAAGGAGAGGTGAAAATGGGGGGGAAAGATGAAGAATGGCTGTTGGGTATGAGCAAATATTTTCGAGTTCATAACTAATCTAGCAAAATGAAGGCTTGGTTAGCCATTCATAATTTAAATCGAAAAGCAGCGAGATGGTGGAGAGAATTGAAGCATACCAAGAAAGACGAGGTAAGATAAATACACTGGAGTAATTTATATAAGATTTTTCAAGAAGAATATATGTCGGAAATATTCTTCGACCAAAAAGTGAAAGAGTTTCACGAGTTACGTATGGGATCCATGACTATGGATGCTTTTATTAACATATTTTTAGATCTGTTACGTTATGTTCCATACATCAAGGAAGAGAAGGTAAAGATCCAATAGTTTTTAGGATGTCTTCCTCCAAAATTTTGGGAAAGGATTGAGTTCAACATGCATAAAACCTTGGAAACCACATTGCACAAATATAGGCTTTATTATGAGCATGGGAAGCTAAGGAAAGAGAACCTGAACAAAAACATAGATAAGTCCAAGAAATTCTTTGACAATTGCAAACTGGGATTTAATCCACCCCCATATAGAAAGCAAAACAACAATTTTCTAGCGAAAAAAGAACTTCCACAAATTAGGTACAAAGCTATATGTACCGGCTCCACATGTTAACAAGCCAGTAGCAATTGGGGGAGCCAATGCTACCCTGCTACAAATATAATACTAGAAATGCAGCAGGCGTCATTATGCCCGATATTGTAAGAACAATACCAATGGAGTCTTGCACAACTTACAAGAAGAACCAACAATAGAGGACATAGCAGGAACACCACGGATTTATGCAGCCTTGGATGGCCAACAGGCATACCATTAGGATACCATGGTTGAGATAGAAGGTAAGATCTTGAACACTTCTATTTCAATACTGATTGACCCCGACGCTTGCCAGAGCTATGCATCACCTAAAATTGTTGATATATGTAAACTAGGAAAAGTAAAACATGATAAACCTTGGCTGGTACAATCAGCCACAGGTACAAAACGAAAATTTTCAGAAATAGTTAAAGATTGTGAGGTAAACCTGAACGGTTTTCCTACAAAAGTAAACCTGAACATCCTACCCTTAGGGTCATATGATATACTTATCGGCATGGACTGGTTGGAACAACACCATGTCATGTTCGATTGCTTACACAAGTTGATCTTGTGTACAGATAGCCAAGGGAATCAAGTGAAGATTCAAGGCATACCAAAGAAATTTTTTGTAAGGAAGATATCTACCTTACAAGAACAAAAGTGCTTTAGCAAAGGATGCAAGTTGTTTGCAATGGATATCTAAGACATAGAGGCTGAGAGAGAACAACAAATAAAGGAATTTCTAGTTCTTGTAGAATTCAAGGGCGTATTCCTTGAGGAAATCCCTGGATTACCTTCGAAACAAGACCTAGAATTTTCCATATAATTGACACCAGGATCATTTTCGACTTCAAAATCCCCTTACCACATGAGTGCACCAAAGTTGGTGTAACTCAAACTGCTGTTGTAGGAGTTGATAGAGAAAGGATATATCCGACCTAGTGTGTCCCCTTGGGGAGCAACGATACTTTTCATAAAGAATAAGGACGGTATGATGTGGATGTGTATCAATTACCGCCAGCTTAACAAAATGACTATCAATAACCGATACCCACTCCCTAGGATGAATGACTTGTTCGATCAATTAGGAGGAGCCAAGATATTTTCAAATATCAACATGCGATCTAGGTACCATGAGGTACGGATTCACGATGAAGATATTCGCAAAACCTCCTTTCGTACAAGGTATGGGCTGTACGAGTTTGCAGAATTGCAATGAGAAGTATGTATAAGATCCCAACCAAATCAACAAAAGGGTGATAATAAACCATTACATCCACATACCTGTCAAGCCATTGAAATCACATTCCTTCACATCGAGCAGGAGTAGAGCACAAGAAGCAAGGCTACAAATAAACCAGACTATCTCTTGGGCCAATCCCTAAGCTTGGTTTCCCCTCTTCCCAAGGCACATTGATTTCACCACCCTGGCCACCAATAATGCACACCAGACCCATAATCATATAGTTATTGGAACTATATTAAAACTTGTTACCAAATCAATGTAAAGGAATAAACCCCATCATGCATCGATTTACTTAGGCTTTAAGCCTTAAGTCCATGGCATATGAAATATGCCATGGAATACCTTAGACTAATGTTTTTACAAATCCTTTTTCCAACTATTACAAATTTTCACTAAGGCTAGGTTAAAGCATATAAAGCTTTTCTACCATAGTAAATAAGTGTCATACAAATAATACGTCGGTCTCATGCAAATAACAACTGCAGTAGCAACCATGTCACTATCATAAAGTTCATAATAACAACAATAACACTCAGTGTAATGTCACTAGGATAAATCTGCAAAGGTGAGCGCTAGTGACTAAAATGGTTAGCATTGTCCATTAAGCTTTATAAATAGTTTTTCGTTGAAGTGCACCTGCACGCAAAAGGGAGAAAAGTGCATTAGTTCATTAGAACTAAGTAAGATTGATGTGACAAATAGAAACTATTACCTCTAAGGGGGTTACAAGGGAAACTAGTCCTTCCACTCCACCCCTTTGTCCAATAACAAAGTTAAGTCAGAATCATGTATACAACAATAAGCACATTGTTAGATTTTTATCAATTAGACAGTATTATTTTAGGATCTTATCTGAGAGAATAACATGCACATCAATCAATGACAAGAGACAATAGACACAAATATTTATCTTGGGGAAACCATAAAGGAGAAAACCCTGCAACTTCCTCAGAGATAGAATGAGCACCAATGGCAGCAGTAAAACCCAAAGACAGAAAGATGATCTCCAACAGATGTTCTCTCTCTCACTTGTGTGAGCTCCTCCTCTCTCACCTATGCATTATAGCTGGGTGAGTGTGTGTTTCAAATATAGAGTCTTACTCTTTATTTATACTAGTTTCTGAATTGACAATCACTTACCAGAGATGAATTATCTAGGAGAGTTTAATAACCCTAGTGCGCTGAAACTGTGGGGACTTTTACCCTTGATCAACTAGGAGGGTTAACCTCTATGAATTTACATGAATTGATTACATTAATGATTCTCTTGATAGGAACACTGGGGACCATTGAAATACAATATAGGAAATATACAAGTGAATACATTACGAAGTTACAGATACATGAATAATCCCTCTTAACTAGGAAGGTATTCTCTTGACACAATACATCAGCACAAGTCTTCATTACTGGATCATCATCAAAACTGGATCATCATCGAAACTGGATCATCACTGGATCATCATCAAAACTAGATCATCATTGAAACTGGATCATCACTGGATCAACATCAAATCTGGATCATCATTGATACTGGATCATCACTGGATCACCATCAAGGATGGATCATCACTACTTCTGCTATCTCGATCAACTGGTGCTATCTCTCAATTCTTCTCATCATAGGAAGTTCTACACATCCATCCCTTTTTCATGTTCGTTGTATTCCTAGCCTCCATGTAGGTATTCATCAACAACGCTTATATCATCGACATGGTAGGACACACCTACTACCCTCAGAGAAAGGATTCAACACTTATATTCAACAACATGGTAGGACACACCAACTACCATATGTGAAAGGCTCCAACACCTCATTCACCAGCATGGTAGGACACACCTACTACCATATGCGAAAGGCTCCAACACTTACATCCACTAGCATGGTAGGACACAGGCTACTACCATCCATGGAAAGTCCCCAACACTTACATCTACTAGCATGATAGGACACACCTACTATCATCCAGAGAAAGGCCCCAACACTTACATCTACTTGCATTATAGGACACACCTACTATCATCTAGAGAAAGGCCCCAACACTTACATCCACCAACATGGTAGGACACACCTACTACCATCTATGGAAATGCCTTGCACTTACATCCACCAGCATGGTAGGAAACACCTACTAGTATATGTGGAAAGGATCTGCACTTACATCCATTCGCATGATAGGACATACCTACTATCATCCAGGGAAAGGCTCTGCAATTACATCCGCCGGCATGATAGGACACACCTACTATCATCCAAGGAAAGGCTCTGCACTTACATCGACCGGAAAGATAGGACACACCTACTATCATTCGAGCAAAGTCTCAACACTTACATCTGACCATGGGAGGAACCAATCCTACCACCATGTCAGAAGGGCACAACACTTACATCTGACCATGGGAGGAACCAATGCTTCCACCATGTCATAAGGGAACAACAATTACATCTGACCATGGGAGGAACCAATCCTGCCACCATGTTAGAAGGGCACAACACTTACATCTGACCATGGGAGGAACCAATCCTACCACCATGTTAGAAGGGATCACAGACTCATCACTTCCTCTGGGAAGGAAACTCGATTTGGAGAACACCAGGCTTCTCCCTTAAGTACTCAAACTTCACTTTGGCCAATGGATTGGTCAACACATCAGCTATCTGCTCATCCATCACAACATACTGGAGCTTTACTGCTCCTCTCTGCACTATAGTGATATTTGATCTCGATATGCTTCGACTTGTTATGGAACACCGGGTTCTCCAAAAACTTCACACAACTTTGGTTGTCACAATATATGCAAGTAGCATCCACCTGGAGATCAAACAAATCAAACAGTAGCTTCCTCAGCCATACTGCCTCACAACTAGCCGAACAAGATGTGACATAATCTGCTTCAAATGTAACCAGTGGCACGCAAGGCTTCTTCCTACTAAACCAAGAGATCACACCTGATCCCATACTGAAGCAACACCCTGAAGTGCTATTCCTATCGATGGAACTGCCTTCCCAATTTGAATCAACATAACCCTCCAGGTTAATCTTTTGATCTGCCTCATACTTGAGCCCATAATCAACTATACCTTTCAGGTATCTTAGAATATGCTTTGCAGCAATTAGGTGAACATGTCTTGGATCTGTTAGGAACTGGATCAATGTGTTCATAGCAAAGAAAATTTTTTAGTCTCGTATTCGTTAGGTACATCAAGGACCCAATCATCTGACGATATATCATGGCATCAACTAAATCTAATGAAGCATCACTCAATAGCTTCAGGTTTGATGCCATAGGTTTGGTCCTGGCCTTGCAGTCCATCATCTCGAACCTCTTTAGGATCTCTACTGCACACTTCCCTTGTCCTAGGGAGATTCCATCTGTATTCTGCCACATCTCCATGCCTAGAAACTAGTGCATCATACCCAAGTCCTTCATCTTGAACTTGGCAGCAAGCTTCCTCTTTGTATCAGCAATCAACCCATCTACACCTGTTACAAAAGTATCATCTACATACAATAGGAGTATCACTGGGTTCCCTTCTTCAACCTTGTAATAAAGGTTGGAATTTGCTTTACTCTTGGTAAAGCCCAAACTAGATAGGAAGGTATTGATTCTTCTGTACCATGTTTTGGGTGCCTGTTTCAAACTGTATAGGGCTTTCTTCAATTTACACACATGAGTCTCCCTGTCATGTGTCTCAAAACCGAGTGGCTTATCCACATACACTTCCTCTTCTACTACACCATTCAAGAAAGCAGTCTTGACATCCATCTGGTGTACTTCCATTTCATTATTGCAGCCAGAGCAAGTACGATATGATGGAAGTGTATCTAGATACAGGTGCAAAAGTATCTTCATAATGTATTCCTTCTTTCTAGGAAAATCCACGAGCCACAAATCTTGATTTGTATTTCTCTATGCTACCCTTTTCAACATGCTTGATCTTGTAGATCCACTTGGAAGTCACAATAGACTTCCCCTCTAGTCTTGGGACAACATCCCATACCTCATTCTTCACGATCAAATGGTACACCTCGATCATAGAATCCTTCCATTATTTCTTCTCTGCTGCTTCTTCATAGTTGAAAGGTTCTTTATCAATTATGCCACATAATAGGGATACATAACTGGAGAAGGACCTAGTTCTTTTCCTCTCTCTGTGCATTTATTTTGGAGCTCCATATCTTTCTGCACCTTGGATAGCCTCTAGTACCCATGCATGTTTCCTCTTGGGAGGATTCTTCTATTGGGGTGGATCTACAGGTTCCTGGGCTTCTTCTATTTCTTGATCTTCATCTTGATTTGCATCGTTCAGAGTTGTATCTTGAATTTTGGGTACTTCTGTTTCTTTAGAGTCTTCAACCGGTCTCTTTCTGGATTTGTTGTAAGCTGAGACTTCGTTGAATGTTACATCTCTGCTAATGTTGATCTTCTTGAATCCTGGGAAGTATATTATGTAATCCTTCAAGCTTTCACTATATCCCACAAATATATCCTTCTTCCCAAAAGTATCTAACTTCATCCTCTTTTCTTTTGGAATGTGTATTTACACTGAAGATCCAAATATTCTGAGATGATTTACTTCTAGTTTCTTGCCAGAAAATACTTCTTCAGGTGTCTTGTTCTCGAGTACTCTGTGTGGAGTACGGTTTTGTACATACACAACTGTCCTAGAAGCTTCTTTCCATAGATGCATGGGAAGATATTGGTCATGAAGCATTTCCCTTTCAGCTTCCATGATCGTTCTATTCTTCATTTTTGCAACCCCATTCTATTGTGGATTATATGGAGTGGTCCACTCCCTCTTAATCCTTTAATCTCTGCATAATTCTTTGAATTCATTTGATGGGAATTCTCCGCCATTGTCTGATCAAAAGGTTTTTATCTTCTCTTTTGTGTGGTTCTCAATCAATGCTTTGAATTCTTTGAACTTGATGAATACTTCATCTTTGTTATTAAAGAAGTATATCCATGTCTTCCTAGAAAAACCATCAATGAAAGAAACATAGTATACATACCCACTCAATGAGCTGGATGACATCAGACCGCATACATCAGAGTGGATGATTTCCAAGATTCCTTTTTCCTTGCTCTCGCTACTTGGAAATGTCTTCTTTGTGGTCTTTCCTTTCACACATCCTTTGCATACACCATCATGTTTTGACTGTATTTCTGGAAGACCTTCAACAACTTTGCTTGCAAGTGGTAGTGCTCTATAGTGCACATGTGCAAGCCTTCTATTCCAAAGTTCATTTGGCTCTACTGAGTCTTGGACCAAAGCTTGTTCTGGTTGGCCCTTCAATTTTTATAGTCCTCCCTCTTGCTACTCAATCACTACTGCATCATCTATAGTCTTTCCTTTTGGCCACATAAGGACTTGGCCATCTACAAATGCAACGCTTATTCCTTTTGCATCCAATGAAAATATGGAGAGGAGATTCTTCTTTAGTCATGGTACAAACAATACATCCTTCATCTTCATAGAATTTCCAGAGTCTAGCTTATAGGAGGATTCACCACTATATTTTATTGGATACTGGTAGTCATCCCCAAGTTTCACCTTGTGAGGTGACTCATGTTCAGATAGTTTCACAAAGGATTCTTTGAATCCCATCATATGCTTGGAAGCCCCACTCTCTATAAGCCAATCATTTCTTCCATGTGCGACAGTTCCTGTGAGAGCGAAAATCAAAACATATTCTTCATCACTTTCTTGTTTGATTATCTTTATGGAAAGTTAATCATCCTCTGCAACATGAGCATGATTTCTTCTCTTATTTCCCTTCTTCTTGTGAGAGCCACTTTTATTTCTAGGACAATGTCTCGCATAGTGTCCTTTCTCATCACAAGTAAAACATTTGAGTTTAGATAGATCTCTGTTAGATATTCTCGGGTTAACTTTTTGGTGAGAATGCTTACCTTTGGGATGATGATAATCCCTTCTGATTTTCTTGGAGTGTACTGTGAGAGCTTGATATTCACTTCCCATATTTTCTTCTCGGACTACTATTCGAGCTTCTTCTTGTGAGCATTCCTTCCACAGTCTTCTGAAGGTGACTAGATTTATTCTAGCAAAAATCCCTTTAATGAAAGAGTCCCATGACCTAGGGAGACCATTCAAGGTGGTCATCACAATTTATGCATTCTCTACTTCTTCATCCACTGCTTCAAGTTTTTCTTTGATATGGGATACCCTTGTAAAGTATGACTGTATGGTCTCCGCATTCTGGATCTTAACATTATTCAACTGGTTCCTCAAGACCATCTTATGATTTATGTTCTTTCCTTCAAATATCTTGGTCAAGGCTTCAAACATCTCTTTAGGTGTCTTTAGGGAGGACACCTGTGGTATGAGGTGATCCTTGATTGAATAAAAAATAATCCTCTTGGCCATGATCAAGTTCTTCTTTTGTAAGGCCTTAGCCTCATTTCCCTCTGAAACTGGAACCTCTCCATTGATGTAGGAGTCCAATTCATTTTCTTCAAGAACTAGGGAGATCCTATACTTCCATGCTCGTAATTTATCAACTCCCTCAAGCTTTTAATCAAGCTTGGTGTGATGATTCATCTTAACTAAGAACCTCAAATGGAAATACAAAATATTTAGATCTTACCAATTTGAGAAGCTGAAACTAGATCTGGAGCTGATCTTCTCCAGTGTTAGTTTTCTAGTTCTAGGGGAAATTAGGGTTTGACTTTCCCAGATTTCTACCCAACCAAAAACCTTTATTTTTGTCTCTAAGCTTCGATTTTGAAGAGGAGAGCAATCCTATCTTGGGATCACTCAAAAATTCCTCTTCAGTGAAAATCCCTAATTCCCAATGTAGTGGTAGGTCAAAAACTAAAAGTGCTTAAAATCATATTCTGCTTCAACAGAAAGATGCACCCTTCAATGGAGATTCATCCTAGCATCGTTTTGCTGATGGATTGTGGAGAGAGACCCAAAAAGTAAGAAGCCATAGCTTATGCAGCTTCACAATGTTTTCTTCTTAGGTTAGCTATGATTCCATGCTAGATTTTTATCAATTAGACAGTATTATCTTACGATCTTATCTAAGAAAATAACATGCACATCAATCAATCATAAGAGACAAAAGACACAAATATTTTCCTCGGGGAAACCATAAAGGAGAAAACCCTGCAACTTCCTCAGAGATAGAATGAGTAGTAATGGAAGCAGTAAAACCCAAAGATAGAAAGATGATCTCCAACGACTGTTCTCTCTCTCACTTGTGTGATCTCCTCCTCTCTCACCTATGCGCTATAGATTGATGAGTGTGTGTTTCAAATAGAGAATCTCACTCTCTATTTATACTAGTTTTCTACTTGACAATCACTTACCAGGGCCGACTTCTCTAAGAGATTCTAATAACCCTAGTGCCCTGAAAATGTGGGGAGTTTGACCCTTGATCAACTAGGAGGGTTAACCTCTATGACTTTACATGACTTTATTACATTAATGATTCTCTCGATAGGAACATCGGGGACCAATGAAATACAATATAAGAAATATACAAGTGAATACATTCCCAAGTTACAAATACATCAAAACACATGTTATAATCAATGAAGTACGTAATCAAATAACTAACTTACACATCGATGCTTAACCATAGAAAAAATAGTAATCAACATCACGACAATGTAAGTAACACAGTAATAAACCTATCAAGAAATATGGAAGCAGGATGTAAGAATAGCTTACGACAATACAACAATACAAATAGAGTATGACACATTCTGCAAAGTTCAATTAATGTTTAGTATAGGTAGTTTTGAGTAGCCTAATAATTTTTTTTTATTTTCAATTTTTGGGGACATTACATTTGTAGGTATGGTTTTCTAGTTTTAGAGATACCAAGGCTCTACCTCTGAAATAAATTAATACTCTTGGGTTATCATACGTATTTTTTATCGTGGGGTTATTAAAGAGATCCAGTTCTAGTCTGTAAATGTAAATATGCCTTGCATTATACTGGATTTGTCGATTTGTCTGTGCATAGAGATTGACCCACAAATCCTTCTGTTTGTTTATGTCTCTATTTCGAAATGTGTTATGTGCTTTTTCATTAAACATATGGGACTCGATCCCATAACTTTCATGTGTATGGAGCCTCTGTGTGATGCCTTACTGCATTTGTATAATTTATTAGCATGATTTAATATGAATCGGATTGGCATCCACATTAGGGTTTTACCCAAAACATAGATCCTCTTGTAGCAAGGAGTAATGTGATTTTTAATGCAAGTAATACAGTTTGACTTTAAGATCTCATTGGGTATCCTAATGGATCCGATATTGGGATTGTGGAGTTTATGATTACTGGCTGATTTACAATGGGGTATTACCCAGAGCGATTGATCTCCGTAACTAGAATTTATACTTAACTTATCAATCCGTTTTGCTGATTGTTTATTATTCATTTTTATTACATTTGTCTATTAAGGGAAAATTAATGGTTTCCAGGACATAGTTTATTAATGTAACCTTAAGGGAATTGATCCCGTGATTGGTGATGCGATTATATAAATAAATCCAGGATTTTCCTATATAATTGTTAGATCTGTTAGTGATTATAGATATAATACTCGATTAAGGATCTTAGATCCATGAATCGTTCTATCTATAACATATTTTTTTTAAATGCTTAATTTACTTGTTTTCTAGGTTATAATATTAGGAATATTATTTAAAAGTAGTTTCCTCCTAAGCTAACAATTTACAACTATAATTCTAGCATTACTTAATCTACATTAGGGATTCTTAGATGAACATAAGTTAGAAACTTGCGCTTGCATAAAAGGATGTAGATCTAAAAGATTTCTAGACATTATGAGTTTAGTTGGATAAGTTGCCTTTAAAATAAAAAGTAAAGGATATGTGAGACGATGCATACCATTACGATTAGATATTGTTAACTTGTAATAATAAATCGAACAGATGCTAACTAAATGGATTGTATCTGTTAAAACTAGGAAGAAAATACAGATCTATACCAATAGTAGAATGCTAGAATTTATTGGGAGTCCATTAGCTAAACATGAAATTCAAATTGCAGAAGTAAAATGTTTTAACAATGATACATTTAGGAATTTACAATTAAATATAAATAACTCCATGTTCCAACTGAAATTTACTCCATTAATACAACATACACAAATACAATATTAGAATAGTCGAAAGCATAAAATTTAGCTACTTCAGATCTATAGAATTAAAATCTACATCATTAAATGTCACCTAGCACCAACGCTTTGGGAAAACAAGAGTGGAAATGCCGTTCCTCCCAACCAATCTCCCAGAGAAGCCAAGTCACTTGCTCCAGAACCCTCGAGCCTGTTCGTTGAACCACAAGAGAAAAATATCAATGCGCCATCTCTTGCATTACACAGATGTTTAATCCCCATCCAATGTTAGCCTCCTACTGCTCATTGACATACTAATTTATAGTATTATGCCTAGGACTTGGTCATTTATGAGCTTCCTTCTCTTTAGCACTCAACTAGGAGTGGAGACTTGATTTTAGGGGATGATGCCTCCTGCATCCTTAGTTCTCACTCAGTGGTCTTTGCCACTTGTCTTTTTCCTCTTGTGGGTCAGGAAACACTCTTCAACAACTATATTCACTCTTATCCCCCTTCATCATATTTTATTTAATAAATTTTTTTTGATTACAAAATGTTTTATTCTTGACATTTCTGTCCAAAAATAATAAATAAAATAATAATAAAGTATTTTTAATAGAATTAATAATAATAATTAATTCTGGGGGTGTTACAGAGATAGGGGTGTTTAGCTCCATGACCACAAATTTCACTCATAGGAATAACAATGAAACACCAAACCGGAGAAGTTTAGTCACATCAAAAGGAGGCAATGCTTGTTGTGAAA
Source organism: Pseudotsuga menziesii (assembly GCA_001517045.1). Taxonomy (NCBI): domain Eukaryota; kingdom Viridiplantae; phylum Streptophyta; class Pinopsida; order Pinales; family Pinaceae; genus Pseudotsuga; species Pseudotsuga menziesii. Next base: position 544,785 of record LPNX010847969.1, read on the forward strand.
ATGACCTTGTACAGGGAAGATCTAATTAATATTTAACTTATTATTAACCTCCCCTTTATTTTGTTGTAAGTAAAATTAATAAAAAATGGATTCTTTATAAATTATGAATCCTCTTCAAAGGCCATGGGATAATCTTTTTATTTTGTTGTATGTCAAATTAAAAAAAAAACTTAATACCGTTTTTAATTTAAACTAAGTAATCGAATTTACATTACCATGAAGTTAGTGTTTTTTATTTGAAACTGATTGATCGACTTCTCCTTGTTTTGTCCTTTTAAATGTCTTCTATATTCACATTGAATATTGCTACCATTCATGCTCAAACTTCCACCATTTTGTGCAAAGAAACTGAGCTATTACCTCATTCCTATAAAAACAAATATCACTTAAATTCGGTTTATTGGTGTTAGGGTTGAGAATACATGTTTTGACAGGTTAACATATTGTCTAGAATTAATTCAAATAGATGTTTTATAAATAACCCTTTTTTATTTTTTATTTTAAAATAATAATAATAAATCATTTTCTTAATTTAAGAATTAATACTCACTTAAAGGTCTCTTCTTTCAAAAAAAATCATTTCTATAATGTAAAAACAAAAGTTTAAAAAGAAACTTTTTAAACTTTTATAAAGTTATAATTATAAATTTTGTTTTTTTATTGTTTTCTATTAATCAATGTTTTTAATATAAACTTTTTATTTATTTATTATCATTTCAAAAATTAATGACTTTTTATTAAAAAAATAAAATAAAAAACTAGATTAAATTAAAGGGATTAATATTTTAGTTAACTTTCAAAAACTCAAAAGTGTCTTCTGAATTTACAAACATTTTTTCAGTGTAAATATTGAAACTCAAAATATAAGAGAAGAAAAAATAAAACAAATTCATAACAATGATCATATTATTAGATAATGTAGGGAAAAAAACAAAAGGTGATCTCAAATCTTGAATATAGTAAAATACAATATCTAGAAAAAGAAAACAAAAATTAAAGAATATTTCAAAGTAGCATACACCAGGAACATGCCATTGATACCATTTTACAAAAATACAACCTATATCATTTAGAAAACTTTGCATAAATCATTGGAGATTGTTTGTTTGATACTTTCCAAGTACTACTATATAACACATATACATCTATAGAATTGAGAGAGATGTAACACAACATTTTGAGGTTTGTTTTGTTGATGTAATTGTAACTTCAGAATGTATTCACTTGTATATCTTATGTATTGTACCCCGATGTTTATTCCGGGAAGTGTTTGTAATGTAATTGAGTCATGTCATGCCCCGATGTTCCGATCGGGAGTTTCTATAATGTGAACAAGTCATGTCAATTAATTGTGGGTAACCCTCCTATTGATCAAGGGTTAAAGTGCCCACAGTTGTGGGGCCCTAGGGTTATTAATTAGTCTCTCCTAATGAAGTCGGCCCTAGTGATTTATTGTCAAGTAGGGAATTAGTATAAATAGAGAGTGGGCCTCTCTATTTATCACACACACACTCACACTAAGTTGTAGCGCATAGCTGAGGGAAAAGAAGTTGATGGGGCTAGAAAGAAAGAGACTACTGCTGTCGAGAGATCATCTTACTGTCTTGGGTTTTTACTTTTGGTGTTGATTCTATCTCTGAGGAAGTTGAGGGGTTTTCTCCATTTATGGTTTCCCTGAGGAAAAATATTGTGTTCATTGTCTCTTGAGTTTAATTAATGTGCTTGTTATTCTCTTAGTTAAAGATCCTAATATTATGCTAGCTTGAATGATGAAAATCTAACATGGTATCAGAGCTAACTTGAGAACAAGACACTATGCAACTGCGGAAACTAGGGATTCCTACTTTTTGGATTTCTCTCCATAGAATTTCAACAAAAGAAGGTTGGGCTGAATCTCCTCTCTAGGGCACATCTTTCTGTCGAAGTAGAATCTGATTATGAGCATTTTCAGTTTTTAACCCGACACTGCTGCTGGCAATTAGGGCTTTCCACAGAAGTGGAATTTTTGAGTGAGCCCAGGCCTAGATTGATCTCTTGCTCAAAATCAAAGTTTAGAGATCAAGATCAAAGCTTTTGGTTGGATATAACTCTGGGAAAGTCAAACCCTAATCTTCTCTTGAACCAGCACTGCAGAATTTCAGCTCCATATCCAGATCCGACATCTTAACCTGGTAAGATGTAAATATTTTGTATTTCCATTTGAGGTTCTCAGTTAAGATGTTTCATCATACTATGCTTGATGAAAATATTGAGGGAGCTGATAACTTCTGAGACTGGAAGTATAGGATCTCCTTGGTCCTGGAAGAAACTGACTTGGACTCTTGTATCAATGAGGAGGTTCCAGTTCTAGAGGGAGATGAGGCTAAGTCCTTACAAAAGAAGAAATTGGTCATGTCTAAGAGGATTATTGCTAATTCAATCAAGGATCACCTCATACCACATGTGTCCTCCCTAAAGACACCTAAAGCTATGTTTGATGCCTTGACCAAACTGTTTAAAGGGAATAACATAAATTGGAAGATGACTCTGAGAAACGAATTGAAGAATGTAAAGATCTAGAATGCGGAAACCATTCAGTCTTACTTTACAAGAATCTCTCAAATCAAAGAACAAATTGGAGTAGTGGATGAAGAAGTACAGAATGCAGATATTGTGATGACCACCTTGAATGGTCTCCCTAGGACACGGGACTCTTTCATTCAAAAGATCTATGCCAGAAAGAAGCTAGTCAAGTTCAACAAAATATGGGAAGAATTCTCTCAAGAAGAAGCTCGGATAGCAGCTCGAGAAGAAAAGATGGGAAGTGAAGATCAAGCTCTCATAGTACACTCCAAGAAAAGCAAAAGAAACTCTCATCACTCTAGAGGTAAGAACTTCCACCAGAAAGATAACACTAGAAAATATTGATCTAATTTAAGATGCTATACATGTGATGAAAGAGGACACTTTGCCAAAGACTGTCCTAGAAACAATATTAAATCCCATAAGAAGAAGGGAAACAAGAGAAGACATCATGCTCATGCTATAGAAGATGATGAACCTTCCACAAAGAGAATCAAGCAAGAAAGTGATGATTCTTCGTCTTGATTTCCTCCCTCATGAGAACTATCACACATGGAAGCAATGATTGGATTATAGACAATGGCACTTCCAAACATATGACGGGATTCAAATAATGCTTTGTGAAACTATCTGAACATGACTCACCTCACAAGGTGAAACTTGGGGATGACTACCGGTATCCAATAAAAGGTAGTGGGGAATCCTCTTATAAGCTAGACTCTGGAAATTCTATGAAGATGCAAGAAGTATTGTTTGTACCAGGAATAAAGAAGAAACTCCTCTCCATATCTTCATTAGATGGAAAAGGAATGAGGGTTGCATTTTTAGATGGCCAAGTTATCATGTGGCCAAAGGGAAAGACTATTAATGATGCAGTAGTGATTGGGGAACAAGAGGGAGGTCTATACAAATTGAAGGGCCATCTAGAAAAAGCCTTGATCCATGACACAGTAGAGCCAAGTGAACTTTGGCATAGAAGGCTTGCACATGTGCACTACATAGCACTACCACTTGCAAGAAAAATATGTTGAAGGTCTTCCATAAATTCAGGCAAAACATGATAGAGTATGCAAAGGATGTGCGAAAGGAAAGAACACAAAGAAGACATTTCCAAGTAGTGAGAGCAAGGCAAAAGGAATCTTGGAAATAATTCACTGCAATGTATGTGGTTCAATGTCATCAAGTTCATTAAGAGGGTATGTATACTATGTTTCTTTAATTGATAATTTTTCTAGGAAGACATGGATATACTTCATAACAAAAAAATATGAGTTATTTAACAAGTTCAAGGAATTCAAAGCCTTGATCAAGAATCACACAGAAAAGAAGATCAAAACCTTTCGATCAGATAATGGTGAATAATTCACATCAAATGAATTCAAATCATTATGCAAAGATTTAGGGATTTAGAGGGAGTTAACCACTCCATATAATCCACAACAAAATGGGATTGCAGAAAGGAAGAATAGAATGATCATGGAAGTTACAAGGGATATGATTCATGATCAATATCTTCCCATGCATCTATGGGCAGAAGCTTCCAGGACAACGGTGTATGTACAGAACCGTACTCCACACAGAGTACTCGAGAACAAGACACCTGAAGAAGTATTTTCCTGCAAGAAACCATAATTCAACCATCTCAGAATATTCAGCTGTCTAATGTAGATACACATTCTGAAAGGAAAGAGGACAAAGTTAGATCCTTCAGGAAAGAAGGGTATATTTGTGGGATACTCTGAAAGCTCGAAGGCTTACAGAATATACTTACCAGGATTCAAGAAGATTGATATCAGTAGGGATGTAACATTTGACAAAGACTCAGCTTACAACAAATCCAGAAAGAGACCTGCTGAAGATCCTGAAGAAACAGAAGCACCCAGAATTCATGACACAACCATGAACGAAGAATATCAAGAAGAAGATCGAGAAATAAAAGAACCTCAAGAACTTGTAGATCCACCTCAAGAGAATAATCCTCATAAGAGGAAACCTACTTGGGTACGAGAATCTATCCAAGGTCCAGAAAGATATGGGGCTCCAGAAGAAAATCACAGAGAAAGGAAAAGAACCAGATCCTATTCCGGTTATGTAGCCCTACTATGTGACATTATGGATAAAGAACCTTCCAACTATGAAGAAGCGGCATAGAAGAAAGAATGGAAGAATTCTATGATCGAAGAGTATCAATTGATCATGAAGAATGATGTTTGGGATGTTTTCCCAAGACCAAAATGGAATTCTATTGTAACTTCCAAATGGATCTACAAGATCAAGCATGCTGTAGATGGTAGCATAGAAAAATATAAAGCAAGATTTGTGGCTCGGGGCTTCTCCCAGAAAGAAGGAATAAATTATGAAGAAAATTTTGCACCTGTATCTAGATACACTTCCATTAGATCAGTACTTGCTCTGGCTGCAGTGATGAAATGGAAGATACACCAGATGGATGTCAAGACTTCCTTCTTGAATGGTGTAGTAGAAGAGGAAGTGTATGTGGAGCAGCCACTCGATTTTGAGACACATGACAGGGAGACTCATGTGTGTAAATTGAAGAAAGAACTGTACGGTTTGAAACAGGCACCCACGACATGGTACGATAGAATTGATGGCTTTCTATCTAGTTTGGGCTTTACCAAAAGTAAAGCAAATTCCAACCTTTGCTACAAGGTTGAAGAAGGTAATCCAGTGATACTCCTACTGTATGTAGATGATCTGTTTGTAACAGGTATGGATGGGTTGATTGCTGATACGAAGAGAAAGCTTGCTGTCGAGTTTGAAATGAAGGACTTGGGTATGATGCATTATTTTCTAGGGATGGAGGTGTGGCAGAATATGGATGGAATCTTCCTCGGACAAGAGAAGTATGCATTAGAGATCCTGAAGAGGTTTGGGATGATGGACTACAAGGCCCTAACGACACCTATGGCATCGAACATGAAGCTATTAAGTGATGCTTCATTAGAAGTGGTTGATGCTACGATGTATCATCAGATGATTGGGTGCTTGATGTACCTGATGAACAGGAGACCAGATATTTTGCTTTTCTATGAACACCTTGAGCTAGTTCTTGACAGATCTGAGACATGTTCACTTGATTGCTACAAATCATATTTTGAGGTACCTAAAGGGTACAGTTGATTATGGGCTCAAGTATGAGTTGAATCAAAAGATTAACCTGGAAGGTTATGTTGATTTAGATTGGGAAGGAAGTGCCATCGATAGGAAGAGCACTTCAGGGTGTTGCTACAGTATGGGATTAGGTGTGATATCTTGGTTTAGCAGGAAGCAGTCCTGTGTGGCACTGAGTACAGTTGAAGCAGAATATGTTACATCTTGTTCAACTAGTTGTGAGGCAGTATGGTTGAGGAAGCTACTGTCTGATTTATTTGATCTCCAGTAGGATGTTACTTGTATATATTGCGACAACTAGAGTTGTGTGAAGTTGTCGAAGAACCCAGTGTTCCATGAAAAGTCAAAGCATATCGAGATCAAATATCACTATATCAGGGATATGGTGCAGAGAAGAGCAGTGAAGCTCCAGTATGTTGCAACATATGAACAGATAGTTGATGTGTTGACGAAGCCATTAGCTAGAGTGGAGTTTGAGTACTTCAGGGAGAAGCTTGGTGTTCTCTAGATTGAGGTTCCCTCCAAGGGGAAGTGATGAGTCCGTGAGCCATTTTGACATGGTGAGAGGTTTGGTTTCTTCCATGGTCAGATGTAAGGGCTGAGCCATTCTGTCATGGTGAGAGTATTGGTTCCTTCCATGTCAGATATGAGTGTTGAGCCATTCTGATGTGACTGTAGGATTGGTTCCTACATGATTAGATATAAGTGCTGAATGCCATTCTATGAATGAAGGCACCTAGTCAGTTACCAGGAATACTCAGCCTAGGGATGAGGGCCATTTTGATGTGACTGTGGGATGTGTTCCCACATGATCAGATGTAAGTGCATAGCCTTTCCGAGGGGACTGTTGGATGTGTTCCCACATGATCAGATGTAAGTACATATCCTTTCTGAGGAGACTGTGGGATGTGTTCCCACATGATCAGATATAAGTGCTAAGACCTTCTAGCATGGTTGCAGATGTGTTCCTCACATGGGTAGATATAAGTGCTGAGCCCTTCTAGCATGTATATGGGATGTGTTCCCCACATGGCTAGATATAAGTGCTGAGCCTTTCTGATATGGTTCTTGGATGTGTTCCTCCCATGGTCAGATGTGAGAGCTGAGCCTTTCTGATAGGGTTGTGGGATGTGTTCCCGGATGGTCAGATGTGAGTGCTGGGCCTTTTTGATAGGGTTGTGGGATGTGTTCCCGCATGGTCAGATGTGAGTGCTGGGCCTTTCTGACAGGGTTGTGGGATGTGTTCCCACATGGTCAAATGTGAGTGCTGGTCCTTTCTGATAGGGTTGTGGGATGTGTTCCTGCATGGTCAGATGTGAGTGCTGGGCCTTTCTGACAGGGTTGTGGGATGTGTTCCCGCATGGTCAAATGTGAGTCCTGGGTGTGCCTTTCTGACATGGTGTTGGATGTGTTCCTCTCATGGTCAGATGTAAGTGCTGGGTAGTCCATTCTGACTTAGGTTTAGATATAAGCACCGAAGAAGACCTACATAGAGGCTAGGCCTAAAACTAGCATGAAAAAGGGCTAGCTCTATAGAACTTCCTGTGACAAGAAGAATCAAGAGATAGCACTAGTAATGATGACCCAGTGATGATCTAGATCTAGTGATGTTGATCCAGTAGTGATGATCCTGGTTGAGTGATGATCCAGATCCAGTGATGTTGATCCAGATCGAGTGATGATCTAGATCCAGTGATGTTGACCCAGCAAGATGATCCATATCGAGTGATGATCTAGATCCAGATGAACATGACTTGAAGATGAAGATGACGAGGACTTGATGATGATCTAGATGATACAGAGAAGAAGAATTGTGCTGATAAATTGTGTCGAGAGAATACCTTCCTAGTTAAGAGGGAGTGTTGATATAATTGTAACTTCGGAATGTATTCACTTGTATATATTATGTATTGTACCCTGATATTTATTCTGGGAAGTGTTTGTAATGTAATTGAGTCATATCATGCCCTGATGTTTTGATCGGGATTTTCTATAATGTGAACAAGTCATGTCAAGTCATTATGGGTAACCCTCCTATTGATCAAGGGTTAAAGTCCTCGTAGTTGTGGGGCCCTAGGGTTATTAGACTCTCCTAGTGAAGTCAGCCCTAGTGAGTTATTGTCAAGTCAGGAATTAGTATAAATAGAGAGTGAGCCTCTCTATTTATNAAGGAGAAAAAGTTGCTAGGGTCAGAAAGAAAGAGACTACTGCTGTCGGGAGATCATCTTACTATCTTGGGGTTTTACTTTTGGTGCTGATTCTATCTCTGAGGAAGTTGCGGGGTTTTCTCCATATATGGTTTCCCCGAGGAAAAACATTGTGTTCATTGTCTCTTGTGTTTGATTACTGTGCTTGTTATTCTCTCAGTTAAAGATCTTAATATTATTCTAGCTTGAATGATAAAAATCTAACATGTTTAGAAAAAAAGACAGTGAAGCACTTGTACCTTATCAACATGAATTAAACACATATTCAATGATGGAAATGCATAATGTTAATGCTCCAAATATTTATTTGCAATGAATATCAAAATAAGCCTCTACTACTCTACAACTAGAACAAAGAGGCCTTCAAGGATACATTTTCTACATACATTGGTTGTCAAAATGGTTAAACATATGACTAAGAGTATGGTCAATCACACAAATCAAGCCTTATTTAGATTTCAATTCATCTATAAAGAACAATATATATGATATATTGTTCCATGATAACAATCCTCTTGTTGGCCATTTTGAACCATTACTATGCAAACGAAAAATTAGTAGCATCAATAGTCAACAACAAAAAGAAATGCCTATAAGATATGAAAACATAGAAGAACATTGGAAACAAATACAAAGAAAAATGTTAGCTAATGGACTTGAATGACTCCAAACATTCACTAGTGCTAATGGTGAAAGTTTCTTTTAAACCATTTGTCATTTAACAAATCATGAATATGATGTGCCTTGTTTGCAACGCATAACGACACAAAGTTTTGCAATACAATAATGCAAAATGATTCTTTTTCAATTAGATGCATAGAAAAATATGTCAGAATTGAGATACAAAAAAATGTTTCAAATGTAGCTAATTGGAAAGGGTATATTGTGCATTTGGAACTTCCATATGAGAAATGAAACATTGAAGGTAGTCTTTTTTTCTTTCTATTGGATAGCCTATATTTGGAATATAGAAATGTGCATATGGTTTGTTGAAACAACCACTTTTCTGATTACATTCCGTTCAATGGAAAAAACATTAGAGATATCCAATGTTATTTGATATCAAACAAAAATAGGGAATTTTTATTTTGATCCATTATCACTTAAAAAAATAAATATAGAAAACAAAAATATGTCTACAAAGTCTTAAAAAAAGATTAGGAGCATTGTTGTGGCAAATCAAGAGACAATGGGAACTAATATAAATGTGTCCTAACCAAAGGGTGGGAGGAGGGGATTTAAGTTTATAATTTAAATCATGCAAAGAAAGTAACAATATTGTAAAATGAAAAAGGTATGGGTTTGCTTATCGAAATAGAAAAAAAAACAAAAAAACATACCGACAACATTAGTTGAGCAGGAATTCAAGAAAAATGTTATTCACATACCTATCTATAGGTGTTCAGTTTGTAGTCGCACTTTCTTTATAAGAGATTCAACATGCATTAAACACATATGTACACAAAAAATTGAGATTGATAAATAAGAAACAAATTCCAAAGGGAACACAATCGACGATTTACAAAATCAATACAATTGCAATTATTGTCAGAAAACTTTGTTGAATGACGAGATTCCCAAATTCACATGTCCACAAAATATTAGGCGAAATCATAACATAAATATATTGAATGAATTGAATGAACTAGAAGAAAGGACAATATCATTGAGATTACCTTTCTTACAAATTAGAGAACTTGGAAAAAAACATAGAGGGAAACAAATGGGTCTAACATGAGGTGTTATCAATGTGGTTACTTATACATATCAAGTTCAATGTGCACTGCCTCGTGACATAAAATATTCTGACATAGTTGCAGTGGAAATAAAAAAAGGCTATGTTACAAAAATGTTTATGCTTTCGGTCGCATTCATGTACGCATGGTGATAAAAGCATTGAAACAATTGTGCAAAACCATGTTGTACAAAATGGAGAAAGTTCAAATAAATAAAAATTGGAAACAAATGTTCAATGAATCCAAATATGCATTTGAAAGTGACTATGGTGAAGAATTTTACAAATACATTTACGGAAAAACTATAGAACTAATAAAAAAACATTAGTGCATGGATTCACTGATTCACATAGCATATATGATCTTCAAAATAATCAAATAAACATTGCTCCTGCATAAGGGTACATGCCATTAGGAATTTTTCAAGATAAAATTCATTGGAAATGGTTTTCCCTGCACCTTTTATGGACAATCCCAACCTAATGATATTACAAAAAAAAAATACTTACTACACAAAAATCGCTCAATGGGACCTACTACACAAATACCGTGACTTTGCCTATAACACGACAAACTTATTTTACAAGGAAGTTCATATTATTATTAAGCAAGTATTTAATTTCATTTGTCTTAGGATAATAAAAGGACACCTCAAGGGAAGAAAACTAGTAGCAGAAGATGTCAAATCAAGGAAAAAATTGGATCATATACTAAAATTAGATATTAGTTACATGGAACTAAAATCAATACGCACATTACCAGATTAATTTCTAAATTTACATAGAAACCTTTATGCAATGATACGCCAATTAGGCCCACCAACATTTTTCCTATCCTTCAGTAGTGAAAAACATCATTGGAAACTGTTGATAAATGCATTGAAGCATGTAAAATAAAAAAACAAAACAACTATTGACAATGACATACAAGAAGATGAAATTGAAACCTTCATAAGACATGATCGAGTAACTTGTGTAAGATATTACAAAATAGGATAAATACTATATGCCAACTGATATATCATGATCACAAATACTATGGCGAGATAAAAGACTATTTCTTCATAATAGTGTTTAGAAATAGAGAAAGTCAACATAATCACAGATTACTACGGATAAAGGATGCACCTATTTATGGAACAAGTGCAAATGATGAGATAAAGGACTTTGTAAATAGGTAGTTGTCTTTCGACTCAAGAATACTTTTAAATGATTTGAAAACAATTCAACATCATCATCATAAAAATTCTTGTAGATAAAATAAAAATCCTCATTTTAGGTTCAATTTTCCCATTCCTCCAATGAAAGAAACAAGAATACTTGAACCAGCAAAATTTAATGATCATAGGAAAACTAAAAATGCAAAATTGATTTTCAATACTTTAGATCACGCTAAATACAATGAAGTAGACACCTTTGATAGCTTTTTTGAGAACTTGGGTTCGAAAGAAGAATACTACATAGATGTCATCAAATGTAGCTTAAATAGAAGAAAAATCTACTAGAGAGAATACCAATATACATATGGACTAATAGTTTTTGTCATCACATTCCAGAAATTTGGAATGTAAACACAGATTCCCAATTTGTGCTTGATTCATATGCTGCAACTAAATATTCTAGCTCTTCCATGAAAAAAATTGATAAAACAATGACATTGACATTCAAGCATATATGAGAAGAACAAAAACAAACAAATGTTGACGTTGTGAAGATAATAAATAGGCTTGGAAAATCTCTATTCAACTTGCAACAAATGTCTTCAAAACAAGCTGTAGGGCTGATGCACAATCATGGACTCCTTTAAAGACACATTAGATGCCACATAATACTGGAAAAACATGGAACCTTTGACTTTAGGTGAGAATTAGGGGTACTTCCCTAACGTATTTTAAGATGAAGTAAAAATACAAAAGATAGGTAATTGAAATAGCTTTCATAATAGATAACATTTATGCAGAAAAAATGTGTGTAAATGATTATAAAATTAGTTTCTGTGAAATTGGGTTTTCAAAATTCAGCACATCATAACATATATGTTTGTGTGGGTGCAGCAATATATGAGGTAAATGATGTCAATTTTGTATAAAATCTTGCATACATGTAAAGGACACATGGGCCTAGTGCAACACTATTTATTCATATTGTTTCATGAATTTCTTTTTATTATTAATTATTGAAGTTAGAAAAACTTGAAATGAAAACGTTCTATGCAGGTGCAACACTTTAGAGGCAAAAATTAATGAAATACTTTATTTCTATATATAATATTGTAGATCTCGCTCTCTTCTAGTGCACCATATAGTTTTCTAGGCAAATGGTGAAGGAAATCAAAAGTTAGATAAAAAACAATCGATGTATCTATTTTCGAAAACTAACCTGTGTCATTTAGAAAAATAATAATAAATACTTAAAACATACATTTGAATGGAAATATTACATATTCAAAATCGTAAGTTCGTACTCTACAATATTCTAAATTTTCATAAAAAACACTGTGTTTATCAAAGCAAAACACGCCATCGAAGCTAAGCATATTGATAGAAATCTAAAAGACACGCAATAGCCTTGGTTTTTATGTCCTAGCCAATAGGTTAAGTAGTCCGAAGCTAATTCCAAACATAATTCCAAACCTTATTCTCGCAAGTTTTTAAATTTTTAAAACAGCATATGCGTTATAGCTTATTCATATCGCATATGCAATATAGCCCATATGCGATTCATATTGCATATGCGTTATAATGAACATGTGTTTTTTCTTAACTAATTTGGTATGAGAGTAAAAAATATTAATTGCATCCTTATCCCATTATAGTACCATTTAGACTCCCCATCATCACCACCACCACCATCATCATCATCATCCTCATCCTCATCATCATCATCATAGTCATCATCATCATCATCATCATCCTCATCATCATCATCCTCATCACCCTCATCCTCATCATCATCACCATCATTGTTCATCATCATCGTCATCGTCATCATCATCATCAGCCTCATACTCATCATCATCATCATCAGCCTCATCCTCATCATCATCCTCATAGTCACCATCCTCCTCCTCCTCCTAATCACCATCATTGTTCATCATCATCATCATCGTCATCGTCATCGTCATTATCATCATCATCGTCATTGTCATCATCATCATCCTCGTCATCATCATCATCATCATCACCATCATCCTCATCATCATCATCATCATCATCACCCTCATCCTCCTCCTCATCCTCCTCCTCCTCCTCATCATCATCACCATCATTGTTCATCATCATCATCGTCATCGTCATCATCATCGTCATCATCATCCTCATCCTCATCATCATCATCATCACCTTCATCCTCATCCTCATCACCCTCATCCTCATCCTCATCCTCATCCTCACCATCACCATCATTGTTCATCATCATCATGATCGTCATCATCATCATCCTCCTCCTCATCCTCATCATCATCATCATCATCATCATCATCATCACCCTCATCCTCATTATCATCATCATAGTCATCATCATCATCATCATCCTCATCATCATCATCATCATCACTATCATTGTTCATCATCATCGTCATTGTCATCATCATCATCATCATCATCCTCATCATCATCACCCTCATCCTCATCATCATCATCATAGTCATCATTCTCCTCCTCATCACCATCATTTTTCATCATCATCATCATCGTCATCATCATCATTATCATCATCGTCGTCATCATCATCATCATCATCATCATCACCCTCATCCTCATCATCATCATCATCATCCTCATCATCAACGTCGTCATCATCATCATCATCATCATCATCATCATCATAGTCATCATCATCATCAACATTACCCTCATACTCATCATCATCATCATAGTCATCATCACCCTCATCCTCCTAATCATCATCATAGTCATCCTCCTCCTCCTCCTCATCACCATCATTGTTCATAATCATCGTCGTCGTCATCATCATCATCATCACCATCATCATCCTCAGCGTCACCATCGTCATCATCATCATCATCCCCATCATTGTTCATCATCATCGTCATCGTCATCATCATCATCCTCATCATCATCATCATCACCCTCATCCTCATCATCATCATCATCATAGTCATCTTCCTCCTCCTCCTCCTCATCACCATCATTGCTCATAATCATCGTCATCGTTATCATCATCATCATCATCCTCATCGTCATCATCATCAACATCATCATCACCATCATTGTTCATCATCATCGTCATTGTCATCATCATCATCATCCTCCTCCTCCTCCTCCTCCTCCTCCTCCTCATCACCCTCATCCTCATGTTCATCATCATAGTCATCCTCCTCCTCCTCCTCCTCATCGTCATCATCCTCATCCTCATCATCAACATCATAGTCATCATCCTCATCATCATCATTGTCATCATCATCATCATCATCATCATAATTATAATCCTCCTCCTCCTCCTCATCCTCATCCTCATCATCAAAATCATAGTCCTCATCCTCATCCTCCTCCTCCTCATCATCATCATCATTATAATCACCATTATAATCACCATCATAGTCATCATCATCCTCATAATCATCGTAATCATCATCATAATCATCGTTATCATAGTCATACTATTCATGATCATGATCATGATAATCATCATCGTCCTCCTCCTCCTCCTCCTCATACCCATCTCTCCCTCCCATGATTCCCTCCACACCTTCCTCTCCCTCCTTTGACTCTCCCCCCCTCATAACCAATGTAATGTTACGCCATGATCCACCCCATGTAATGTCAAGTTGCATATTTGATATGCACTAAATCACATATGTGTTTTGGAGATCACGTAAAAAAACCGCTCGTTAATTAAAAAGCATTGTATCCATATCGCATATGCGATATGTGTTATATAAAAAAAGTTGGGTTGCATGCTGTGGGCCAGGTTTACTGTGGAAAAATACATAATTCTTCTGAACCCACGCACAGAGAACTGTTCAACCTGCAATTTAATTATTACTTACACAATTCCATAGGTTTTGTACAAGTTTGGGTGGATTTCAATGGGGAATGTACGTAATAGAGGTTGAAAGTCAGCGAGGAAGGTGCTTACACCGGAAGAAGCTGAAAATAAAAAAGAAAAAAATAGGGAAGATTCAAGAAATCGTTGGCATTCATTAGATGAGAAAATAGTTCCCATTCCCCCTCAACAGATACCTGATGTAGAGGCTGAGGAAGATAATGCAACATTAAAGGAAGCTGGTTATACAGAAGATGATATTATTGATCCATTAGTAAACAGACAATCTTGTGAAGAGTTCAATAATTACGTTACTCCCGATGCAAATGTGACTCATCAACAACCATGGCCAACGGTTCAATCTCCTAATCGAAGTTGTCAGCATGTAGTGGATGTAAACGTCACTCCAAGATTTTAAACGACAAGAAAATTTGCATCAAAACGAAAGAGAATTCCTAAACACATACAAGTGGACGAGAGCAAATTGACTTCCATGGAAGGTAAGGTGGATAAACGCACTATCCTTCATCATTGTTCTCAAATAATGGAACAATATTTTGATAACAAATCTGAAGCTGAGAAATGCCAATTGTTTTTAGCTTTGCTTAAATCTAGAAATATGACAAATGTTAGAAGAAATTTAGGCATAAGAACAATGAAGAATATCGAATCAAGTAATCACATTGTTAAATATCTTGCTGTTGCATTCACATCGATTGGTAAAAAAACGTGTTCACAGGACTGTAATGTGGCTCGTCGTGTATTGGCTTAATCAATTGTATGTAGATCCACAAGACAATGCCGTTTACTTAAATGCACATCTCAAATTTTGACATTACATCCGAAGACACGTAAAAAATATTCAGTAAGAAGAGACAACCTTGATGTAGAGGGACAAATGGAAACATTATGGGAATTTAGCGGTAGGTTGCCCCGCAAATACATGAAGTTAGTCGAAGCAGTGAAGGTCCTAGTGCACACATTTTGGCACGATAACACTAGGCCTTCTTCTAACATGAAGGATGTGTTAAAAAATTGTAGGGGTTTTAGAAATAATGAACCTCATGTTAAACATTATCTTGACATGACACAAACTCAACTGTTTGAGATGTTTAAAGTTGCCCACGTAGAGCTAAGGCTTGGGAAAAGATCTTTTGAAAAATGCAAGCCTTGGTATGTCAGAATCAATACCATCCGGAACACTTGTTGTTGTAGATACCACATATAATTTGACCTATATTACCATACATTTGCACATATACGTCATTTTTTACATCCTAAAAATGTGCAGGAATGCTTAAGTACAATAACGCCAATGTCATCGAGAGATTTCATCCATAGCATAATGTGTTCGAGGCAAGATGGGAAAACACATTACTTAAAATAATGTGTAGACGATTCTTGCAACAATTGTTGTGGGCTATCATTATGGTCTGATTGCATCCATGAAAGTGAAGATCAAGCATTCATGAATGGAATTTTCGAGAAGCAGAACTATCAGTATGAGACATATCAGCTACATGATGGGAAAGAAAGCAAGAAGATTAAATTGGTGACTTCACACGTAAATTGTTGAATATTGACATATTAATATTCATGTACACATCTTTTTATGTTGTTTTATAACACTTATTTTTTTACACCAGGTGCAAGTATGTGATTTTATTTCAGGGTTTTGTGGAAAGATCCAACAGTACATTCAACATGTCGATATGGCACGGTGGCAAGATGAGCAATTCATAATATGCCGGAACACCTTCCCTCTTGGAACAATACTATCAGTGGTTGAATTTGCGGAAAATTACACCATACAACCACAAAATGAAATACAAAGTCAATACTATCACTTAGAGTAGGTGAGCATAATGGTGCATATCACGTATCAACATGGGCCAGATAGCAATGAAGAAAAACGTGTGATACTGAAAGAAAGTCACTTCTACATAAGCGACAACCAGACCCATGACATTCATTATGTGCAACATTGCTTTAAATCATTCTATGATCATGTGATAGCTATGGATATACCATTTTATCATCATTTCATTTGGTCAAATGGTTGTGCTGGATAGTTCAAGAATGTACGTGTATTTGAATGGTTGTATTTGTTGCACATAAAATATAAGGTGCCACATGTATGGAACTACTTTGAAACTGGTCATGGAAAAGGAGGGCATGATGGTGCTGGTGCATGCATAAAAACTTCCCTTTGAAGGGAAGTGATGAAGTTTACATGTTCTTTCCTTCAAGACGCTGCATCTATAGTGAAATGGTGTGCATATATCATGGGAGAAAAATCAACAAGGAAACACCTAGTGCGGAATATTCTAGGAAGTGACAAATCAGGACCGATCCCAAACACATCGGGTGAACACAGTGCATAGAACTCGACACTTTCATTCAATTAGAAGCTCAGACAACCGTGGCCCTACAAATTTGAACAAGATTGAAGGCTTGCTTTTGCAGTTCTTGTAGCATCGATGAATGCAATGATTGTGAGTATACAGATACTGTTGATACATGGGATCGAGTGACACTTGGCACCAATTTCAAGGGGTTTAATGAAATAGACCATTTGGAAGATGATCATACACATATTTCTACAGACTATGATCACATATTGGATCTCATACAAGCAGGTACATGAGTAGTACCTAAATAATAAAATGAATTTATGTATTGTTTACTCGACCTATGTAGAATTTACTTTATGTAGAAATTAGAAATGCAAGACCCTATTTAAAAAATGTATTTTTAACTCGACCTATTTCCTTTCATAGGTCAGATATATGCAGTGGTTGCCCCAAAAAATAATGAATGGGGTTCTGAATATTGGTTGGCACATTGCTTAGAGGGGAAACAAACCATTCTCGAACCTATTATAGATGATGAAAATATTGAATTCCCAAGTGGCTCGATGGTTATAAAAGGGGAGTACTTGACACTTTCAACACAACAGAAAAGGAAGGGTGGGTATGTATATCAGGGTTATAGACCAGGAGCTATTGTATACCACTTCACCAACCTATTAGTTGGTATAAACATCAAGCTGCACACACTTGGTCACAAAAATAGGTCACATGTACGATAATTGCTACCTCATATAGAGCACAAAATATCGATGGACACCATCGGCACCAGAGATGATCCAGAAGTTCTACTCACCTGAGTGCATTATCAGGTGTGTTATTTAACCTTTAAAGTGAATGCTGAAGCATAATTTCAATTATTTAGCCTTAGTTTATTCCCAATGTAATAAACCTGTGATTGACCGATACCATTCACAGACATAATATTATTCCGAGGATACTAGACACTATAAACACGATCGTACAACCTCAGGTGAGTTATCTGTAAGTCATGTTTGCACATTTTCATTGGGTTCTTTTTTTTTCTTATGATGTTACTAATGTCTAGCCTTTTGTGTGCCTAGGATACAAACACCATCTATGGCACATTGGAGGCACCAAGAATGGTGTCTTTAGACACCAACAAATAGAAATTGGAAAATAACATGCTCTCGAGTTGTTGAAATTTACATTTATTGATGTTTTTAGTTTAATATACAATTAATTACATTGCTGGGTCAACTCTTGCAACTATTTCATTTGGGGGTCAACGCATGAAAACCATTGACCGTGGTCATGTTCTTAGGGTTCCCATATCGGCCTTGCCCATACACACTTGCAGGAGCCAACGACATGCAATTTTGCTGCTTTGTTTGTTTTTTCGCTCCTAGATCAAAAGTCACCAAGTGTCCTTGGATGACATTTTCATGCAACTTTCAACTGGAGATAACTCGGTAACCAGAGGTCGAATCGAAGAACCGTCGACTTCGTTGGTCTCCTGGCATGCGATTAACTCTATGTGGCCCTCTCCATCTTGTTTTCAAGGACCAATGACTTCATTGTGCATTGATTTTGTAAACTAGGTTTTTGCTCAGTTTCCTTCAATGAAATTCTTGAATTGGTGGGTCAACTCTGCAAAACCCTCGACCATGCCTCTTACAATTTATGAGATGGAACTAGAAACACATGTACATGTACAAATTGGAAACCAACTATGGTTTCATGAACACCAACCTACATGCTATCACTAGGGTTGACAAGTTATGAGATGGAACTAGGGTTTAGTGACCTCTTTACAAGTTATGAGATGGAACTAGAAACACATGGACATGTACATATTGAAAACCAACTAGGGTTTCATGAACACCAAATTGCATGCTATCACTAGGGTTGACAAGTTATGAGATGGAACTAGGGTTTAGTGACCTCTTTACAAGTTATGAGATGGAACTAGAAACACATGGACATGTACAACTTGGAAAACAACTAGGGTTTCATGAACACCAAATTGCATGCTATCACTAGCGTTGACAAGTCATGAGATGGAACTAGGGTTTAGTCACCTCTTTACAAGTTATGAGATGGAACTAGAAACACATGTACATGTACATATTGAAAACCAACTAGGATTTCATGAACACCAAATTGCATGCTATAACTAGGGTTGCAAATTTATGAGATGGAACTAGGGTTTAGTGACCTCTTTACAAGTTATGAGGTGGAACTAGAAATACATGGACATGTACAAATTGGAAAACAACTAGGGTTTCATGAACACCAAATTTCATGCTATCACTAGGGTTGACAAGTTATGAGATGGAACTAGGGTTTAGTGACCTCTTTACAAGTTATGAGATGGAACTAGAAACACATGGACATGTACAAATTAGAAAACAACTAGGGTTTCATGAACACCAAATTAAATGCTATCACTAGGGTTGACAAGTTATGAGATGGAACTAGGGGTTAGTGACCTCTTTACAAGTTATGATATGGAACTAGAAACACATGGACATGTACATATTGAAAAGCAACCAGGGTTTCATGAGCACCAAATCGCATGCTATCACTAGGGTTGACAAGTTATGAGATGGAACTAGGGTTTAGTGTCCTCTTTACAAGTTATCAGATGGAACTAGAAACACATGGACATGTACAAATTGGAAAACAACTAGAGTTTCATGAACACCAAATTGCATGCTATCACTAGGGTTGACAAGTTATGAGATGGAACTAGGGTTTAGTGACCTCTTTACAAGTTATGATATGGAACTAGAAATACATGGACATGTACAAATCGAAAAACAACTAGGGTTTCATGAACACCAAATTGCATGCAATCACTAGGGTTGACAAGTTATGAAATGGAACTAGGGTTTAGTGAGCTCTTTACAAGTTATGAGATGGAACTAGAAACACATGGACATGTACAAATTGAAAAAAAAAAAGGGTTTCATGAACACCAAATTGCATGCTATCACTAGGGTTGACAAGTTATGAGATGGAACTAGGGTTTAGTGACCTCTTTACAAGTTATGAGATGGAACTAGAAACACATGTACATGTACATATTGAAAACCAACTAGGGTTTCATGAACACCAAATTGCATGCTATCAATAGGGTTGACAAGTTATGAGATGGAACTATGGTTTAGTGACCTCTTTACAAGTTATGAGATGGAACTAGAAACACATGGACATGTACAAGTTGGAAAACAACTAGGGTTTCATGAACTCCAAATTGCATGCTATCACTAGGGTTGACAAGTTATGAGATGGAACTAGGGTTTAGTGACCTGTTTACAAGTTATGAGATGGAACTAGAAACACATGTACATGTACATATTGAAAACCAACTAGGGTTTCATGAACACCAAATTGCATGCTGTCATTAGGGTTTACAAGTTATGAGATGGAACTAGGGTTTAGTGACCTCTTTACAAGTTATGAGATGGAACTAGAAACACATGGACATGTACAAATTGGAAAACAACTAAGGTTTCATGAACACCAATTGCATGCTATCACTAGGGTTGACAAGTTATGAGATGGAACTAGGGTTTAGTGACCTCTTTACAAGTTATGAGATGGAACTAGAAACACATGGACATGTACATATTGAAAACCAACTAGGGTTTTATGAAAACCAATTTGCATGCTATCACTAGGGTTGAAAGGTTATGAGATGAAACTAGGGTTTAGTGAGCTCTTTACAAGTTATGATATGGAACTAGAAACACATGGACATGTACATATTGAAATTTGACTAGGGTTTTATGAACACCAAATTTCATGCTATCACTAGGGTTGACAAGTTTTGACATGGAACTATGGTTTAGTGACCTCTTTACAATTAATGAGATGAAACTAGAAACACATGTACATGTACATATTGAAAACCAACTAGGGTTTCATGAACACCAAATCATCATGCTATCACCAGGGTTGACAAGTTATGACATGGAACTATGGTTTAGTGACCTCTTTACAAGTTATGAGATGGAACTAGAAACACATGTACATGTATGGTATGGTGTGGTACATGTTATTATGGTATGGTATGTAGAACTAGTATGGTATGGTATGTTAGTATGGTATGATGTTAGTATATTATGGTACATGTTATGTTATTATATGGCATTGTAGGGTATGATGGTAGTATAGTAGGGTATGATATGGTATATTAGTATGGGATGGTATGTTAGTATGGTATGATGTTAGTATGTTATGTTATTTTGTGTTAGTATGGTATGATGTTAGTATAATAGGGTGTTGTAGGGTATGTTATTGTATATTAGTATGGTATGATATTAGTATCATAGGTTATTGTAGCATATGATATGGTATATTACACATGCATGCATGACTTAGAAGTAGAAGTACATGTAAATTTAGTGTTATGATGTTAGTGTATGTAATTTAGGTAGTGTATGGTATGGTTATGATAAAAAATTGACGAGTCATAAATTCTTCCTTTAAGTATTGGAAATTATTCCTTTAAGTATTGGAGATTCATACTAGCACACATGTGAACCGCACATATCATTATATCACATAGGTGAACCACACATATCATGTTCCAAGATCAAGTCAACCATATCATGTTCCAGGATCAAGTCAACCATATATGTATCAATTTGAATGTTGCTTTATATTATATATGTATACAAATAATGTTACAAAAATTGGCATGCCACATGGCCATAATACAAAATAGTGGATCAAACTGTGCATCTGTGTGTATAAAAACAAAAAGTTAAATCTATGTATCCCCCCTATACATTTATTCTAGTTATCCCCCATTTTGCTGCCACTACCAATGTATTCAGAGAAGTCTAGCTTTTTTTTTTTCTGACTGCTCACTAGTGATCCCCATCGCTGAACAAGAGGGATAGGCCGCATCAGTGGAGACTACAGAAAAACCAAAATTTGTAAGTTAGTTTACCAACGTATAAAAATTCTATGTACATTTGTTCAACTTCATAACCAATATAACCTTTTTACTTACTATACGTGAGTAAGTAATGGTGGTTCATGGTTCCTCATTAGCAGTGACCCCGATTGGGTGCTCTTCACGCACCACTTGCTCACTATCAAGCTGCATAATATATATATATATATATATATATATATATATATATATATATATGCCAATGTCAACAAATATACATGTACATTTGGGGGGAAGAGGTGGGTCACCGACTTGGTGCTCTTCAAGCACCAAATCAGAGAAAGCGATACATAAATGTACAAAGAAAGCGATACATAAATGTACCTGCTGGCTCATCAGTGGTGGGTCACCAATTTGGTGCTCTTCATGCACCAGTGCCTCACTAGAAGCCTACATAAAGTAACATATGTCAATTTCAAATAATAAAAAGAATCAGAGACATATATACTACATGGACAGAAAATAATGTTTTCAAAGAAAGTGAAGCATACATGTACTTGGAGGGGGGGAAGAGGTGGGTCACTAACAAACTTGCTTTGGTGCTCTTCAAGCACCACTGGCTCAATATATTCTTGCCTAAAGTAACATATGTCAAAGCGATACATAAAAGTACAAAAACGTACAAAGAGAAAGCACCAAATAAGAGAGAGCGATACATAAACGTACAAAGAAAGTGATACATAAATGTACATGTTGTCTCGTCAGAGGTGGGTCGACAAAAACCTCGATTTGGTGCTCTTCAAGCACCACTAGCTCAATAGATGCCTGCATAAAGTAACATACGTCAATGTTAGATAATACAAATAAAACGAGACATATCAACGGGGGCAACAAGGAGAAAGATACTTGGATGTACAAAAATCAATATAAGCAAGAGTTACAATATATAAATATACCTGGGGGACGTGAGGAGGTGTGTAACTAGTGGATCGATTAAATAGTAACAAGAGAAAAGGAATTCTACTTGCATTAGAAAAGAAGTTCACTTTTTGGACATATTCATCAAACTCACGTTCCTACGCACAAAATGATAAAGATACAATTAGAAAATTTCAAAAAATTAAAAAAGTACATGTTGAATCATTAAAATCATAATTAAAAGAAAGCGATACATAAACGTACTTGCTGGCTTGTCAGAGGTGGGTCATCGATTTGGTGCTCTTGAAGTACCGCTGCCTCACTAGAAGCATGCATAAAATAACATGTCAAATTCAGATAATAAAAAGAATCATAGACATATATACTACATGGATGGAAAATGACGTTTTCAAGGAAAGTGAAACATACATGTACTTGGAGGGAGGGAAGAGGTGGGTCTCCAACAACCTCGCTTTGGTTCTCTTCAAGCACCAATGGCTCAATAGATGCCTGCATAAAGTAACATATGTCAATGTCAAATAATACAAAGAAAATGAGACATATATAGGATGGACAAAAAATGATTTTTTCAAAGAAAGCGAAACATAATTAAAAGCATATTTAAAATTATATTTAAAATAATATTGGCATCTTGGAATCTACCTCTACATGAGAGGGACTAGGTTGGGATTCAATGTACTCATCCTGATCACCCTGCACAAAACATATTGTATCCATATTAGGATGTATTGAATGTTATAATCTCTACCATAAATATGTAAATAACGTTGACAAATTAAAAAGTATAGTTCTTACAGCTAATGGTGAAGAACCAAACCCATATGCAATATTGATAGCAACATCAATGCTATCAACATTAATCGACGGACTATGAGAATTTGGGGTTCCATGGGACACCCGCTGTATATTTACAGTTCACATAATTTGTTAGATAATTAAATAGAAACAAATTACGAAACAATTGAAAATTGTGATATAAAACAAAATATAATATGAAAATAATGAGTTTTACTTATAAATCGAAGTAATCCATCATCCCTGTAATATCCTGAATTTTGGACCTACCATTTATAGGCATGATCCTATTGATCATGATGATTATAGTGATATTTTATTTTATATTGGGTCGAAGACCCCACTACATATGAACATGATGATTGTTTTGTATATTGCGTGTAAGCCAATTGTTTATGATATATATATATATATATATATATATATGTTGGTTGTGTTGGGCGTGGACCCTGAAGCACATGATTGATGAAATGTTTTGTGTTAGGCATGGACCCTGAAGCACATGATCGATGAGATGTTTTGTGTTAAGCGAGAGGCTTTGGAGCACATGCATTAGAGGAAATTTGAGGTCTAAAATGGCCTTATAAGAAAACGTGCCAACAATAAATTTTGTGAGTTGGAATTCAAGAACCAATAGAGTTTCAATAAAATGAGTCAACCATAATGGTTGAATTGACATATTTGTCATAGAAGAAAACTACTTTTTTTGTTTGTATTTTGGACATATCTCCCTGTGTTTTTACTCAAATTTTGATCGAGAGAGCTCGTTGGATGCGGAAATTAATTTCGCATCCAACGAGTACCCACACTGCACAATTTTTATGGACCTTTCTACCCAAAAAATAAGAAATACCTAAAAAAACGTGATGATGACATCGCAATCACATTTTTTCAGGTATTTCTTATCTTTGGGGTAGTGGGGTCTATCAAAAGTATGTAGTGTGGGTACTCGTTGGATGCAAAATTAAATTCTGCATCCAATGAGATCTCTCGCTTGGAATTCGAGTAAAACCATAGGGAGATATGTTGAAAATACGAACAAAAAAAGTAGTTTTTATCATTCTTCCTCCAAAATTAATAACTATTATTTTATTCTTTTAACTATTATTTTATTATTTTCCTTAGGAGGCCCATTTTAGACCTCAAATTTCCTCTAATGAGTACTTACATTTGTGTTGAGCGTAAAGCTCTAGAACACATGAAAACATAATTTGGAAATGTTGGGCATAAGCTCTAGAGCATTCCCTGTTGGTGTTGAGCATAAGCTCTGGAGCATCGGATCTTTGGCCATTGTATCCCTAGGTGTATCATAGAAGTACATCCTAGCATTTAGTGTTGAGCGAGAGCTTTGGAATTGCATTATGTTTGTAACTCCCTATTAGAATCATTGAGTATGGGCTCTAGTAAGCGCTAGGGGTTACTGAAAAGATTAAAATCACCTCTGAGTGAAAACGACTCGAGAATAATATTGATCTCATCATACTTATTTTTAAGTGATTAAATGAAATTTTGAATTTTTTTATTCTCATCAAGTACTGAAGAACTACCACGTTATACGAGGGAAATCCAACATGCAAGGATGTTTAGAGTTTCCTAGCTTGGTAGACCTGAGCCATCTATCTACTTGACCTTCATAAAGAAGTGTCGTTAAGTCTAGGGATCATGACACATGATGCCTGAAGCCAAATGTTAACAAGTATTTTATACATAGTATGTATAAATAATTAATTACGATTAATTATATAATTGAATAAATAAAGAAGAGAAGCTCTACCAATTATTATTTATTATTAAAGGATTTATAAATAGTGAAATATCTATGAAATACTAACTAGGATCTAGTTAAAAGTTCCTAGGTTAAGAATTGAAAATTACCCAGTAAATTAAAAAGGGTTAAATCAAGAAATCAAGGATTTCTTGATTTAACTGCCCCTTCAACTGAAAAGTCTCTCTATAAAGACTCAAGCCAAGAAAAGGCTTGCGGTTCTGATTTTTATCTTGAAGAATTATTATTCTGCCTGTTTTTGTCTCTCAAGTGTTTTCCTGGAGAAATTTCTCCTGCAAGGAAAAGATGACCGATTCAGAACTGAATTCCAGTTAGAAAACACTACCTTAGGAGCTCTAAGCTACTTGTATGTTGGAGCCTAGTTCAGGGGGATCCGGATAAAAAATAGTAATGGTTCTGGGTCATGGTTGGGAGGAATGTGGTACTTCCCAAGTAGAATACCAGAAATGTTCATGGAAGAGAAAAGAAACGTAATGTAAAATGTATAAGTAATAAATATGAAGAAGATGGTTTACAATAATAATTGCCCTGGGTATTTATACATTAAGTGGGGAAGAGAGGTGAAGTCACCTCTTAGTTTAATTACAAACATTTACTAAAATTAACCTAGCTTAATATTTAAATTTAACATTTGTAGCATTGCCTTCTCATTTTAAATTGATTTGTCCTCAAAGTAGGGTAAAGATGGGTGTTGCTAAACGAATTTCTCTGTTTCCCATGATGCATCTTCTTCTGGGAAATTATTCCACTTAATGAGGTATTCCTTGATTATTCTAGTGCATAATATCTGTTCTCTGATGTTGATGATAACTTCTGGTTCTAAGATTAGTTTCCCATCTTCATCTAGAGTGGGGAGTGTTGTTTGAACTGATTGTTGTTGACCCAACAACTTTTTAAGATTTGATACATGAAAGACGTTATGAATTCGACTTGTCTCTAGTAACTTTAGCTCATATGTTACGTTGCTAATATTCCGTATAATTTTGTATGGACCATAGAATTTAGGTGCTAATTGTTCTTTCCTTGTTGTTTTAGTGATAATTGTTTGTATGGTTGAAGTATGTTGTAATATCGCAGATCACATAAGGTTACCAATAATACATACTAAAACATACATACACCACTAAGACAAGATATAAGAACAAGTAGATAGAATAACAGATTATATTAACATGAGATGGTCCATACAATATAGAGAACTGAACCGAGTTCTCATCTTACTCAACAGCCTAATATATATGAATTACAAATAGTTACAAATAACTACCTGTTGGTTCACTCAACCGACATGACCTTAGGTGGCTGACCTAATCTCTAACTAGTCGGCTGACTGACTTAGTTGGCTGATCGATTAAGTCGGCTATCGTTCAAGTCAGCTTACCGATTTTCTCCTCCAACATCTCCCCCATGAAAAAAACGTTTCTTCGTCTCGAAGAAACAGGGAGGCACCCAAAATTTCTTTGTCCGTCTAAGTAGTCATTCTTTGTGGTTGGTATTTATGGGCTGTGAAGTCTGATGGTTGGTATTTTCTGCATACAAATTCGACAATTGCTTCAGCTATCATTGCCAGTTGATGTTGGAAAACCGTCCAACTCTGCAAAATTTTCTGTATGTCGATGGTTAGTGTAGTCAGAATGGATAAGATCGACATTTTCTCTGGTATGGAAACTTTCGCTATTTTTTCCATGTCAGGACCCATAAGTTGGTCCTTTTCCTCCACTGTCTCTAGTAGTCTTTTCATCTGTGGGTATATGATGTCTATTTTTTTCAGGTTGGGAATGGCTTGTTGTACCCATTGATGTGCTTCTCATTCGATCTTCTACAGTTTATCTGTTTCAAGCACTATTTGATCTTCACTTGTGCATCTGGGTGCTTCGTCAGTGTTTTTTCTCTTCTCTAGTGCTTGGATCTCTTATCAAGTCTGCCTAGTTCGCTGATAGACTTGCCCGTAGTAAGTAGGCTAGTCTCTCAATATTTCTTCTGTAATGATAGACTCCTCCATGTGATCTTGCAACACTTTGTATGCTTCTGTAAAGGTTATGTGCTGCTCCATCAATAGTCGGATAGTTTCTTCTTTCTGTTCTTCTTTTGTGTCTTGAATTTGTGCCTGTAGCGTCGACACCACGCTCTCAAATAGTTGATAAGATTTTTCTAGTGGTTTGTCGGTGTCAACCTCTGCTGGTCTTGGTATCACTGTTTGTACAAGGGTTTTGCATTTGTTGAGAAACTTGACTTGTTCTTTTTCATTACTGTCGAGCTCCTTACGTCTCTGCTGGCTCCTTGTCTTTGCTTCAATTGCCAGTGTTTCTAGGAGTTGTCCTAGGTCTGCATCTTTCAACTTGGTTGCATCGACCATAGTGGTCGACCGTAGTGTTAGGATATTTAGACACTTAGGAGTTAGTTAAGATCAACTTGTGTAATATATCCGTTAGGTAAAAGTGTGTCTCTTTAGTATGCATTAGTATGCATTTGTAAATATTCTAATCCGACGGTCACGATATGTTCTAGACATAGAGTCATCCGATGGCTCAACTTCTCTTAGATCATACCTACCATTAATCCGTGGCTTAACACCCGATTGGTCTATGATCTCTATTTAAAGAGAATAGAGGGTCTTTGGCTAGTTGATCTATCATGAGAAGTTCATGTAACTTTCTTTCTTTTGCATAATAAATTGCTCCAAGTAGCTATTTGGCTGGGACCGTGGAATGTTTCCCTCTCGAGGGTTTTAACCACGTGAAAAACATTGGTGTATTGATCTGTGATTCATTTGTGTAAAGTGGTTTCTCTTAGTGTTCGGTCCTTTGGGAGTACCTCCTAACATGGTACCAGAGCTTTTATGAAAGGTTGCTTTCGGTTTTGATCAAGATCTGGAACCGGTGTTGCCAAAACTTTGAAAGGGTTTCTGTTTCTGGATTTTCTATGCATTTGTGGCCCATGGGACTTGTTCCATTGCATCTAGAGCACCGTTTCCATTTGAAAACAATTTTCGTTTCACCGAAAACCATTTCCATTTGTTCCAGAAACACCAATTTCGGCAAATCCGAAGGTATAATGTTACAATGACGGATTTGTTTTATTTTTTTTAAAATATCTCATATTTTATCGGTCTCTTATTAGATATTTTTTGTTTTAGTCTCGGACTATTGCCTTCCTTGGCTGCGTATGCTCTTTTTCGTGCACCTTGCGTGATCGCGGCGAATTAGAAACAATGAGGGAAAGTTTTTTTTTCTTGTCTTCTCGGCTACGTATGCTCTTTGCTGTGCACCTTGTGCGATCACAACAAATCAGAAATAGCGAGAAAACTTGAAAACGTAGACTTTTCGGGTAATCTAACCAAGATCTAACCCCTTTGTGTGAAAAATGTTTTTTTGTTTTTTATGTGATTTGCAGGAAAAGAAAGCAAGCACGGAGAATGAGAGAGAAGAGATAAAAAAATAAAAAAATAAAACCCTCCCTCTTTCCATACTTTTACGTACCTTTTAAACTTAGCTCACTTGGTCCAAAGTTACTTTACTCCTTGATAAGTCTTGAGTTCAAGTCTTATCAAGCTACTTTTTAGTGTATGCAATTTCTATTCTCAAGTTACTTTATTGTAAAAGTGTATCTCACATAAATAAAATAAAATAAAAAGTGAGTCACTTAAGTCTTTAATTTATTACTGCACTATTTAAAAGTCACATTATTGTAAAAGTGAACATCACTTATTCTACAAAAGTGATTCATTTCAAAGCAACTTTATTGTAAAGTGATTGTCAAAGGTTGATCTTGGGAAGAGGGGGCTTCTTTTTTTTAGTTGGTAAAGTTAATATCTGCCACGTCACTATTAGGGACATCTTCAACATTTTCTTTAATCAAGCATAACTTCATCATCCATAATCAGTTTTCAGTGCTGTTTTTTTTAAACCGCATATTTTTTCAAGCTCTTTGCATCTAGATAGTTAATTTCTATTCTTTCAGCCATTAGTTTACAATATGTCCACCCCATGTGATATTATACTTACAAGTTCTAACTATTTCTCATGGAAATCTTGTATGAAAGACGTTCTACGAAGTAGGGGACTTTTCAGGATAACCTCAGGAAAAGAAACAGAACCCACTAATGATGATAAGAAAATTAAATGGGCAAATAGATGTGATGAAGCTCATGGATTGATTGGGATGTCAATCTCTATTAATTTGTGATTCCACATATCTAAAATCGATGAACCTGATAAAGCTTGGGAAAAGTTGGAATCTGTGTTTGGTAAACACAATGAAATTCGGGGTCATCAACTCGAGATTGAGTTGATTTCCTTGAATTCAAATGATTTTTCATGCATTCAAGACTATTTATCTAAGTATAAAACTCTTAGACTCTTATGTGCAGAATGCAAGATTAAGAAAGAAGACAAACAATGTATTTATCATATTCTTTCCAAACTTGGACCTGCATATTCTGTTTTTGTATCTACATTCTACTCCATAAAATAATACTTGACTATAGCTAGCTATTAAGAGCCTAGTCTTGAATCCTTTTGTGATTCCTTAATTAGAGAGCAAGATAAGCTCATTCATCTTTGAATAATTAACAATGCAGATACATCTGGGAAAGCCTTATTGTCCCAACAGAAAGAAAAGTCCAAGCCTCCCAAGAAACAAAATTTTCACCATAATAAGCAAAACAACAAGGGTCCCAAACCCTCTCATTCAGCTCTTTCTTTAAAAAATGACAAAGGATCCAAGCAAAAAGGAAAGAAGACTAAGCAGCATTGCAATTTTTGTGGGAAAGATAATCATGATGAATCTAAGTGTTTTAAGAATATGGCAGCCTTGGAAGCAGCAATGAAGAGGCACCACATCAGCCTGGATTCGTCTTCAGAATCTACCTCTCATGGACATGCACTTTGTGCTTCTGGTTACTCTTATACTGTATCTTCTTCTTCTACTTCAATTGAATGGCTCATTGATTCTGAAGCATCTTATCATATGGCTAAGGATAAAGCCATCTTTTCTACTATGCATGAATGTAACACCAAACAAATATTTGTTGGTGATGATATATCTCTAAGTGTTGTAGGATCTGGAATAGTTCCAGTAGAAAATGGTCATTTCAGTGATGTACTACGTGTTCCAAAAATTTCCCGTAATTTGTTATCAATCTATCAAATTACTCATTCAGGTGAAGGTAAAACTGTGACGTTTACACCTCACCAAGTTATAATCAAGGATTTTAAAAATCCTCAAAATATCCTTGCTACTGGAACTGTTGATGATATTACTAGGTTGTAGAAATTTAACAACTTTGGGTCATCACCTTTTCCTTTAGTTTTTGTTGCTCATAGTGATAACTTGAGCAAAATTTAGCATGAGCGATTTGGTCACTTTAATTGTCGCTCATTGCAACAAATATGTCAAGACAATATGGTGACTGGTCTTCCGTTGGTATCTTGCAAGGATGGTGTTTGTTCCGGTTGTGTACTCAGAAAACATCATCGGGACAATTTTGACAAACGTGCCTCTTGGCACACCTTGGTTCCCTTGGAGCTTGTGCATAGTGACTTGTGTGGCCCTCTTCCATCGGCTTCCTTTTCTGGTTTCAAATATTTCTTAACCTTCATTGATGACTACTCCAGACACACTTGGGTTTACTTCCTAAAAATTAAGAGCGAAGTATTTAACATGTTCTTGGCCTACAAGGCCCTTGTTGAAAAACAATCTGGTCATCAAATTATTAAGTTAAGATCTGACAATGGAGGAGAATATGTTAACAACAAGTTCACTACATTTTGCACTGAACAAGGAATCCAACAACAACACACTTTTCTATATACACCACAACAAAATGGTGTAGCTGAACGGAAGAACCACACTTTAAAAGAAATGACTAATTGTATGATCCAATCTAAAGGACTAAGTCTTCAATATTGGGCTGAGGCCATAAATTGTGCAAATTACATAGTTAATTGCACACCCGTTAAAGTTTTACACGGTATAACACCGGAAGAAGCATGGAGTAAAATTAAACCAAATGTAAGTCACTTTCGCATGTTTGGTTGTGAAGCATGGGCTCACATTGCGGATGAAAAATGGAAAGCATTGCAGCCTAAAAGTGAAAAGTGCATATTTGTTGGATATTCTAAAGATGTAAAAGGTTATAGACTTCTTCAACCACATTCTCATGGTATAATCATTAGAAGAGATGTTAAATTTGATGAAAATCTCTTGGCCTGTGAGCCTAACTTGGCGGGTGTGCCATCTTTGGCCTGCGAGCTTGATTCTGCGATTGTGCCTTCTTCTTCTTCTTATTCCAGCTTCCTTGACAAGTTTCCAACTCCAGTTTCTGATGATGACAGTGAGGATGAAAATCCACCTCCACCCGCTCATGTTCCTCCAATTGCACCAGGACCAATACTTCCTCGATGGGTCTGTTCAACATGTGAAGCAGCTGGTGATCTTGCACGGTGATCCTAGAGATCAACGTCGAACACATTCTCAGTTTCAGCGATCCTCTTCTATTTTGGCTCAAGTTTCCGAGAATCATGATCCAAAAACTTTTGTAGAAGCTTCAGGAAATCCAGATTGGGATGTAGCTATGGATAAAGAATGTCGTTCCTTAATGGCAAACGATACTTAAGATCTTGTTCCTCTTCCAAAAGGAAGAAAACTTGTCAGATGTAAATGGGTCTATAGAACTAAGTATGCATTAGATGGAAGTGTTGAAAGACTTAAGGCAATGTTAGTTTCCAAAGTTTTTTCCCAAGTTGAAGGGATTGACTACGATGAAACCTTTTCCCTTGTAGCAAAAATGAACTCCATCTGCCTTGTTCTTTCCCTTGCAGCCTTGCATAACTAGGAAGTCCATCAAATGGATGTCAAGTCTTCCTTCTTACATGGTGATTTGCATGAGAAAATTTACATGGAACAACCTCTTAGATATGTTCAGAATAACTCTAGCCTTGTTTGTCTCCTTAAGAAATCCTTATATGGCCTTAAGCAAACTCCTAGAGCTTGGTATGCTAAAATGGATAGCTTTCTCCTTGACATTGGTTTTTCTAGATGCCATTGTGACCCCAATGTCTATATCAAGAAAATAGGAAACCATGTCAACCTACTTGTTCTTTATGTTGATGATCTTATCTTTACTGGTAGTGACCCTAAACTTATAACCCATGTGAAATCTAGTCTTAAGCAAAATTTTGAAATGTCAGACTTAGGACATTTGCATTATTTTCTTGGTCTCCAAGTATTGCAGACCAAAGAAGGAATCTTTATTTCCAAGTCTAAGTATGCTTGTGAAATTCTTCGTCGCTTCCACATGGAAGATTGTAAACCAGCACCTTCTCCCTTCCAGTCTGAAGTCAAACTTTCTGCCACTTGTACTTCCCCTGAAGTATATGCCACCTTGTATCATTAGCTTGTTGGTAGTCTTTTATACTTGACTCATTCCTGTCCTACCCTTTCCTTTACCGTTGGTCATGTTGCCCATTATATGAAAACTCCTCATGAAATTCACTGGAAAGTAGCAAAAAGAATACTTCGATATATTCAAGGTACAATTCAGTTTGGGATTCATTATAGTACAGTGGGGAAACCTTTGTTGGTTGGTTTCACTGATTCAGATTGGGTCGGCGATCCTGATGATCGAAAGTCTACTGCAGGTTATGTTTTCAGTATGGGATCTGGACCTGTCACTTGGGCTTGTAAGAAACAACAAGCTCTTGCTCTTTCTTCAGTAGAAGCAGAATATCGAGCCGTAGTTAATGCCAGTTAGGAAGCTTTATGGCTTCGACAGATCCTTTCATAGTTTGGATTCAAGCAGCAGCAACCTACTCCACTTTGGTGCGACAATCAAAGTGCCATCAAGCTTGCCAAAGATCCAGTTCTACATCAGCACATCAAACACATTGAGCTACACATCAGAAATCTTTTTCATGATCGTGTTATTGAAGTGCTCTATTTCCCTACAGATGATCAAGTTGTGGACATCTTCACCAAGTCTCTTATAGAAGTGAAGTTTTCTAAACTTCGGTCTATGTTAGGAGTTCAGGAATGTGTCCTTAAGGGGGGATAGGCTCTAATTCCTCCTTCCTTCTCCTAATAGTGTCACTTTTATAAATCCTTCAATCCTATCCCAAGTTGTTCTTAAGGGGGGATGTTAGGATATTTAGACACTTAGGAGTTAGTTAAGATCAACTTGTGTAATATATCCGTTAGGTAAAAGTGTGTTTCTTTAGTATGCGTTAGGATGCATTTGTAAATATTCTAATTCGACAGTCATGATATGTTCTAGACATAGAGTGATCAGATGGTTCAACTTCTCTTAAATCATACCTACTATTGATCCGTGGCTTAACACCCGATTGGTCTATGATCTCTATTTAAAGAGCATAGAGGGTCCTTGGCTAGTTGATCGATTATGAGAATCTCATGTAACTTTATTTATTTTGCATAATAAATTTCTCCAAGTAGCTATTTGGTTGGGTCCATGGAATGTTTCCCTCTCGAGGATTTTAACCACGTGACAAACATTGGTGTATTGATTTGTGATTCATTTGTGTAAAGTGGTTGCTCTTGGTGTTTGTTACTTTGGGAGTACCCTGTTAACCCTAACACCAAGTTGAATGATGTGGACCATTATTGTCTGTTCATGATGGTCCTTCTTCTTTTTCTCCTTTTTCTTCTTGTGCTTTTGTGTTTCTTCTTGTTTTGGCCCCTGTGTACCTGCGAGAGTCAGGTCTAGATTTTCTGTTTCTAGGCCAGCAGTGATGGATGGTATTTCTGGTTGGGGTGGTGGGATGACTGCTGGATCTGGTTGTGCCTCTGGTTGGTTGGATGTAGAGGGTCCAGAAGTGGATGTGGTTGTCGCTAATGGTTTTGGTGGAGATGGTTCTGGTGCAACTGGTTGAATTAAGGGTTCTGAGTTGGGAGGTGGTGGTGATGGGGTTGGTGAATGGTCGAGTGTGATTGGGTTGATGGAAGTGTGGTCAAGTGGTGGATTGTCAATCCGAGGAGGCAAATCTAGGTCGAAGAACATTTGGTCAATTTCTTGACTTATGTCCTCCATGTTTTCTCCTTCCTTATCTCTAGTTGGTTCAGGGTCGGTCGGAGTGATAGACATGATTCGATGTGCTACAAATTTAGCTTCTGTGTCAGGGTTTCTCTCAAAGGCCGAAGTCATATTTACAAAAGTAACTAGCCTCTGTATTACTTAGCCAGGTTGTCTGGATCCACCAGCTTCAAACAAAGGGGATTTGGTGGAGAGCTTTTGTACTGTGGTAAATATTTCAAGCAGTTTTTCAATGTATGCCTGGAGGTCTCTGTCACAGTCGTATTTTTCCTTCACAGCCTCTGACATAGCATTCTTGCATAAGTCCAGGGGGCTTACTGAAAGATATCGAGGGATTATCTCCTCTGTTATTTTTGTCGGAGACAGAGGTGGGGGTGTAGAAACAAGATCCACAACATTTTCGGCTGTCGAAGTGTGTGTGCTCTTTGCCTTCTTTGGTCGACCTTGTTGTGCCCCTGCCTCGACAAATTTTTGAAATTGGGTCTCCATTGGCACTTTTTTTACTACTAAATCCTCTATTATGTCGAGGGCTGTAGCTACCAGTTCCTCCTCATCCTCTGAAGACTCTGTAAGGAGAAGCCTATGCTTACCTTTCCCTTGCTCTTGTTCCTGTGTTTTCTTTCTTTTTCTCGAGGCTGCTATGTCCTTCGACAATCTGGTTATATCATCTTTTGTGAGAGCATACTCTGGATTTTCAGTTTCTATTTCTCCTCTTGGGTCTTAGGTCGGAATGAGACTTTCTTCAACCAGATTCGTTACTTGTTGTTCTATGTGTGTCTCTTCCCTTTGTGTTGTCGGAGGCTTGATTATGATTTGTAATCGGCTAGTGCCTTCGAATGGTGTCTCTTCCGACACAAAGGTATTTATTTATAAGTTAAGCTCATAATCATCCTCCTTCTCTTGGTATGTCAATGACTCCTCTATCAAGAAGTCTATTTCCTTTGTTCTTGCTGGTATGGGCACTTTTGTTCTAGCTTGTCGAGATAACTCACGATAGATTTATTCAACTTTTGAATAGTATTTGAGGCTCTTTGCATTTGGTTTGGTGCCCTGCATGTACCACATCGTGGTATGGTCAAGCTCTAGCTAGATGTGGGCCTTTTAGGGTAGACTTCGTCAGATGTTCTGAGGCACCCTCCATCTGGTCATGCGGACTTTGAGCTGCTGGAGCTAGTTTCCCAACAACACCTTTCCCTTGGCAAGTTCCTTCATTGTTCCATTTTGGGTGAATGGTTTGAATCTCCACATATGAAATATTGTCGGTTCTTGAAAGTTTTTATCTCCTTCAGGGAAAATAGAGAACATTACTATCCATACAATAAGGGACGAGAACCTAATAATTCCTCCCATCTCTTGGCATTTCTCACAGATGTTTTTGATCATGTCGATGACATACTCAGCCCATCTGCATATCTTTCCATTGGTTGCAATGGTGTCTACTACCTCTAACATATCCAGTTTGAGGTCACTTCCATGACCTGCCATTGTGAGTGTAATAGCTATTATTTTGGCCATAATCTGTGGCATTCGATGGGTTATTTGACTAATCATTAACCCTTTCGAGTTTTTTCCCGATGGAGGCCCTGTTAGTTCTTCGACTAATCCTTCTTTGATACCGACGGATACTGGGTCTCCTTTTTTTGATAGCCCCGTCAGTTTGTAAATGACTTCCCTAGAGATGTTGACCGGTCGGTTGAAGTAAAATTAGTCGTTGTGGTACCGACTTATGATAAATTTTACTGCAGTTTTTTTGTTCCTACAAAAATGGCCATGAGAGGTGTGTTGACATAATTTATAATGGTACTGTGTTTTATATTCTCTGTAGTGGGGGTAGGCTTCTTGTTGACGTAGGCTCACTCTTTTATCTCGGTCCATAGTTTTGTCCATGAGCCCTCTTGCATCTTAGAGTTCTTGATGTTCTTGAGTCTACTCACTAATGGTGTCTCCACGGTCTGTAGTTCCTTGGTCTTGGCTGAGGATATGGTCTATTTTAGTGCCATCTTGTCGGTCTACTAGTTGATTTTACTTCAGTGTTCTTGGCTTTTAGTCGTTTGGTTACTCTATTGCTCTCTTTGTTTGAATTGTGGTGAATAATCCTTTGGCAGTTCAGTATTTATAGTTGAAGCATTGGATGTTTTTGTTGAGGAGTGTATTAATGGCGGATGTGATGGTCCAGCAAGAACACTTGAGTGTGCATTACTGGTAATTTGGTTTTGGCACTCGAAGTCATGAATGTGCGATGGGACTATCAAGATTGTCAGTCGATGTCGGTTATGAAAGTGGTCAATGGTATCGTGTCGATGGGCATGATGTCGATTGTGAAAATGGTCGTTCCCTGTGATAGTTTTGTGCGTGTATCAGTACTATTTTTCATTTTGGATTTTTAGATTTTTATAGCTTTTGTTTAACGGTTATGGTCATTTTTTTTATTTATTATTTATTTTTTTATTCTTTTTATTTAGCGTTTTAGTCGGGCCCCATTGACAAGTTTCCAAAATACTACACCTTGTAATGTCCTTAGTCGAACTGATCCATTGGCATGTATTTCTTCGAAAACATAAGGTCCTATCCATTATGTATGTAGCTTTTTAGGTTTGCCTTTTACCCGACTATTGTATAGTAAAGCAAGATCTCCTATCGACAAGTTTTTGTTTTTGATGTTTCTATCGTGCCATGCGTTTTGTTGCTATTTCTGGATTTCTTGATGTTGTATCGCGATTAGTCGATGTTCTTCAAGTTTACTTAGCTGCAATAGTCGGTCCTTTCTTCCTTTTTTGACATCGACATGTAAAATCTCTGCAATAATATGTGTCTGTTGTCGGAAATGTAATGGAATTACTGCTTCTTGTCCATACACTAGTCGAAAGGGTGTTTGGTCGGTTGAATGCTTGTATGCTATTCTGTATGCCCATAGTACTGTAGATATCTTTTCATCCTAGTCGTCTTTGTCTGCATTACATACTTTTGTTAATCCTTTTGTTAGTGTTTTGTTAAATGCTTCAATTGTTCCATTCGACCAAGGATGGTATGCTGTACTCCGATGATGGTCGATTTGGAACTGGTCCGTTAGGGTTTTGATAGTTCTATTGATAAAGTGTGTTCCTTGGTCACTGATTAGGGTTAGTGGACATCCAAATCAAGTGATAATATTTTCATAGATAAATTTTACGGCTATTTCACTGGAACATGTGTCGACTAGTTCTGCCTCTGCCCATTTGTTTACATACTTGACTGCAGTTATTATGTACCTTACACCTGTTCTTTTTGCTGGTATGGGAAATGGTCCTATGAAGTCGATAGCCCAAATTTCAAATGTCAAACTTGGGTTTATTGATATCAAAGGCATTTCTGTGCTAGGCAGGGGTCGACCCAGTCGTTGACATTTGTCACACTAGCTTACAAAATTTTTGCAATCTTTGTGAAGTGTCGGCCACCACAACCCTGATTGTTGGATTTTCTTTGCAGTCGTGTCTTCTTGGAAGTGTCCTCCAGCAGGTCCGTAATGTGCTTCATGCATGATATTTTTTTTTTGTTTTCTAGTACACACCTCCTGAGGATGTCGTCCAAGCCCATTTTGTACAAGAATCCATTTATGATGCTATATGGTGCAGCTTTCATGGCTAAAATTTGTTTCTTCTTTGTACTCATACCTTCTGGTGCTTGTCCATATTCTAAAAATTGAGCTATTTCCCCTAATTGTGCCGGGACTGCTTCCATTCAAAATAGATGTGCATCCGGTAAGTCACCTTCGACTCTTGTCAGTTCCTCCCCTGTGTCGATTTGGGATAAGTGGTTAGGACCGACATTTAGCTTACCTGGTCTGAGAACGAATTCAAATTCAAATTCTTGGAATAGAAGTAGCCATCAACAGATTCTTCCATGGTATAGTGTCTTATTGACAAGGTATTTTAGTGCTTAGTGGTCAGTATAGAAGACAAATGGGTTAACTAGTAGTTAGTGTTGATATTTTTGTAGTGCAAAGACCATTCCTAATGCTTCTCTTTCTGTCGTCGAAGTTTCGTTTAGCTTTGTTTAGTTTCCTGCTACTGTAAACTATAGGATAATCTATTCCATCATCTCCTGGCTGAGTTAGGATTGCTCCTATTGCTAGTCCTGATGCGTCGATGTGGACATGGAATTTAGTCGACTAGTTGGGAAACCTTAGGATGGGTGCTTTGACTAGCTTTCTTTTTAATTTTTCAAATGATATGTCGCACTCCTTTGTACAATTAAATTCTTGATCATCTCTTAGCAATTCTTCCAATGGGTATGTCATGTCTGAATAATGTCTTATGAATTTTCTATAGTATCTTGTATGACCAAGTAGTACCTTGAATTGTTTCGGATTCATCGGGGGTTTTAAGTTGAGGATAATGTTTATTTTTGTGAAGTCGACTTTAATACCTTCTTTACAGACGATATGCCCTAATAATATTCCTATAGGAGTTAAAAATATGCACTTCTTGATGTTTAGTGATAGTTGGATCTGTCGATATCGTTTCAACATAAGTCTTAGCCATTTACAATGGTCCTTTAGTGTAGAGTATATTTTCAAATCATCGAAATATACTGCCATTGTTTTGTAAATATATTCTTGGAATGTTTTGACCACAATCCTTGAAAAGACTGCAGGTGCATTTTTAAGTCCAAAAGGCATAACCTTGTGAGAAAATGAACCAAATTCACATACAAATGTTGTCTTTTTCTGATCTTCTTTAGCTATTGGCACTTGGTTATAACCTGAGAATCCATCTGTAAATGAATAGAATTCATGTCCTGATACCTTATTTAAGATTTCATCTGCATAAGGGGTTGGAAATGGGTTTGTTAGTGTCACTTTATTTAGCTCCTTGAAGTCGACACAAATTATTAGTTTGGTTGGATCATGTTTCTTAGGTTGCACAACCATTGGACTTGCCCATTTTGATTGGTCAATAGGGTAGATAATGCCTGCTGCAAGCATGTTATCAATCTCTTTGTATTTGTGATCTAGTTTATATGGTCATTTCTTGATAGGTCGAACATCAGGTTTTATGTCGATCTTCATTTCTCCCATTTCATGTACTAGACCTTTAAGATCCTTATAGTCTCTAGCAAATACATCCTGAAATTATTTCAGTAGGTTTGTGATGTCTGCTATTTGTGCTTCCGACCAGTAGTCTCCAATTTTTCTATTTTTGGTCGATCATCATTTGATATGTCGATTTCCCTAGTTTTAATTTTAACATCTAGCCATTCTGGTGCTTTAGCTTCATTGATTGGTCGACTTCCTTCCTTAAACTGTGAGAATGTGGCAGGGAATTTTAATGCAATCATTATCCTCCTTGTCGGTTTTTTCAACTTTGAGTACTGTGCGAATAGGTTTGGTCGTTTCAACATGATTTGATTTCCATATAAAACTTTTCCCTTCCGACTTTTCATTTTCCAACTGTAGTCTCATTGATTGTGGTATTGTCCTTGTTTGTATATTGTTACAGTCCTTTGTCTATTGGTTATCTTTTAAGGGTTTGTTTTCTGTCGACTGTATAAATTCTTTAATCTGTTTTGCTATTTCGACCAACTTCTCATCTTGTGGTATAAAGTTGAAATCTTTGATAAAATTTTCTCTGAGTTCATACCAGAGGAATTTTTCACCTCGAGCTTCTTCCATCTTCTACCATTTGTTTGGTAAGTCAACGAGTGTTGATGGAAATAAGTGTGGCCATGTGCGTTCATCCTTATATCCTAGTTTTCTCCATTGTTTTTGACATATCTTTATATGGTTTTCTGGATCCTGTCCTTGGGTAAATATAGGTATCTGAGCCTGGTTGGTTAACTTCTTTCTTCCAAACCTTTCTACAAAATAAGTCGATGCTGTTGTCCATGTCTGCAGTCTTGACTGATGGGTATCCCACCATCTAGCAACTTGTCCTATAAAAGTTTCTACTAAACTTTGTATTTGGCCATGTTCACCGATGTTCCTAGATACTTGCTCTACATGCATAACTGGTGATTCTCTTTCTTTATACCTTGGGATTTTTGTGGGATTTATATTCGTTGGTTGTAATGTAGGATATTCCCTAATTTTCTTTTCAAATATTTTTGGGATACTGGACACCACAAAATATTGTTTGATTGGTTTCTTCTGTACTTTTTGAATAGTCCAGCATCCTCTTTATTTTGTTTCATAGTTTTCAACCTCTCAATCATATAGTTCTGCATCTGAATTGTATCCTATTGAGTCTTGATTGCCTAAATGAAGTTCTCCATAGATATTAGGTTTTGTATAATATTCATTGTTCTGTATTTGATAGAGTTGTCGGATGTCGACTTCTTCATCGATAGGTTCAGTCCAAGGTTGTCCCTGGGATGGATAAATAGGTACTATGACATTTTGTCTGTTCCCTTTTAATTTGATTCTTTCTTTGTCCAAGGATATTGAGGATTTCATTTTTCTCCCCCAAGGTTGACCTACTAATGCTGGGAAGGAACTGGATCCTTCCTTAGGGTTAATAATTTCGAAGTCGACTTTAGTCGATATACCTTTTATCGTTGTGTCAACATTTTTCCAGACTCCAATAGGTTCAATTAGGCCTTAGTCTACCAGTTTCAGGTATATGCCTAATTCACATAATCAAGGTCTGCCTAACTGTTCCCATGTGTGTCAAGTCATAATATTTACCTGTGATCTGAAGTTGAGTACAACTTGTTGGACATGGTATCCTTCAATTTCCAGGTTGACAAGTGGGTCGGCATCACTTTTATCTTTTTGATTTAGACTGCAGATATTCTTTGTTTGTTTTTTGGAGTTCTTATTGTGTTTTATTTTATACAGTAAGTCGATGAATTGTGATATTGTTTTATCTTTTTGTACCAACTGTATTAGCTCTTTTACTGTGTCCTGTTGATTATCATCTTCTTCTTCCTGTCGAACAAATTCTCTAAATATATTTTTTGCCTCTTTATATATTTGTTTTTCTTTAACTGGATTAGGGTAGACATTTTTTTCTTTTATTTTACTTATTTGGGGGTTATCGCTCCCAGTTTTCATCCCTTGTCGGGTTACGATATGTAAATTATTTGTATTGATAATATCATGTTTTTGCACACATGACAAGACATTAACATTCTTCTTTTTATTTATATTTTCAAGCATAATAGGGAAATCCTCTAATGAGCGATCCCCTACGCCACAATTAGTACAGAATTTTAGGTCAGTCCTGTTCTTGTATGGACAGTCTGCATGTCGATGTCCCTCCTTATAACATGTGAAACATTGGATGAGCCAACGTGGTCGGTTGTCTCGATTCTCAGAGAATGGACGTCGACCTCTATAGCCTCAACGTCGATTGTCAAACCGGTGCTTGTATCTTCGACCTTTATATCTTTGATTGTTTTGATCATTTGGCACGTTGTTTTGCTCATTATTCTGTGCAACTACATTGGTCTGATAGACTGCATGATAATTCTCTTGATTCTTGAGATTCAGATGGCAGTCGACAGTGTTATGATTTTTAGTTTCACAAATTACGCACCATGATGCTTTGCCATTCTTCATATTGAATGGGCAATATTTTGTTGAGTGGTCTCCATGCTCTTGGAAAATGTCACAAAAACATTTTGTCTGCACAAATTGGACGTCCTGTCAGCTGATGTCCTGTCGACAGTTGTCTTTTGAATGTCTGGCCATCGAGCACTTTGTGCACTAGATATCCTAACTTTTGAGGTTTAATTCTTTTAATGACTTCTGCATGATCTCAAGCTGTTCTTCTAATCTGTGATTGGTGGAGTATGCTGGTATGTCCTCATCCATTTCTCCTTGGAGAGATTTTGTAAGCGCATCTTCGTAAGTATTGAATGTCTCCAGACTTATGTGTCGGAAATTTTTTTGTGATAAACCTACAAGAAACCACTGGATTAATAATTGTTCATCAATAACATAGTCCAATTGGCTAAGAAGGTATTTC
Organism: Pseudotsuga menziesii; assembly: GCA_001517045.1. Taxonomy (NCBI): domain Eukaryota; kingdom Viridiplantae; phylum Streptophyta; class Pinopsida; order Pinales; family Pinaceae; genus Pseudotsuga; species Pseudotsuga menziesii. Next base: position 587,182 of record LPNX010847969.1, read on the forward strand.
CATCGTTTATCGTAATCATGGACAGTTTCTCCCGGCTTCTGTGATGTTGTCTTTAACTTCTTTGTTGTCAGATGTTTTGCATCTGGAGTTTTAAAAAATGAGAGGAAATGCGTTTTGACTTCGGCTTTGGTTGCTCAGGGGGTTCTTTCAGAAAATTTCATGTACCAAGTTAATGCCCTTTCCTCAAGGCACCCGTGAATTGCGCCATCTGCCTATCTTCATTCGTAACTTGGTTAGCCTCCCAAGTCGACTCACAGACAAACCAGTGTCATCTGGGGTCCTCATCACCCTCATATAGAGGGATGTGTGCTGACCCATGACCCATGTCAGAATCACTGTCATTGTCTTCTTCAGGAGGTGGCGGTGGTGGCGGTGGTGGTGGGGGTAGTGGGGTTATTTTCTTATTTCTCTCTACGGAACTATCGTTGACGAAACTATGTGCTGACCAGTAGTCTATTATTGTCGACTTCTTCTGTCAATGTCCCACTACAATTGTTCATCTGCAGTTCTGAATGTTTGGTGTTATCCAAATATGTATTTGGCAGGGGGGTGCTCCTTCATGTTTTGGTAAAAGTAAGTGGATACTTCGGTTGGAGGTTACCACTTGAAGTGTAACACAATTTCCTTCTTCTGGTTGACGGATAATTAGATGTCTACCAATGTATGTCTCATCATCTAGTCGGCTCCATATACCAAAGTCACCAGCTCCTAGTCTGAGGTCTTCTTAGACAATGGCTTATATCCGGGTATGCGGATTCGACGAAGCTAGAGGTTTTTCTTCCTAGGGAACTTCTAATTGGAGAGCTTCTCGCTGCTCTATCCACAATTCTTCTTCCATAGGGGATGCCTCTTCTTCCACGGCTTCTTCTTGTCGGTCATGACCTGAATCCGGTGGCTCTCTTTCCTGGTCGGTCACCCTAGTACTCATTCCTCTCTGCAGCGCTAACGCTCTTTCTCTTCTTTCTTCCCTTCTTTGTAGCCTCTTATCCCTCTATATTTTCTAGAAGTCCATCTTACCTTTGTGTGACACTGTCCTCTCGATTTCCTTGTTAGGTCGACTTCTCATTACTGGTGATTGGTATCTTCCTTAGTCAACTAGAATCCACTCCACTTTATCCCAACAGATGACTAGCTACCCCCCCATAGCCTACCCGACGCTTTAGAAAGTCCGGATAGTTCTGTCTACTTGCTTATGAAGTATTCCCACTCCCTTTCGAAAATGAATTTTTTCCACCTCTTTTGTTTTTCCGCCCAGTTAGGGTTTAATGGCAGTCCGCGAAGTGATGGACGAGGTTCGACAATGTGACCCACTCCTTTCTTGATCAGGAACTTAAATAGCAAGGTCTGTAAAGAACACAAAAATTGCTCATTGAGGTCTGTGTAGAATTTATTTTTGATGGTTTCCACCGAATTCCTTTCTTCTACTACTTGCTCTTTGCAGAAATCATTGGCGATATTTTCGAACCACTCTGACAAGTTTGTTCTTCCTCCTTGAATCAATTTTTCTAGTAAATGTTTATTTTTAGTTCCTTCTAGCTTTTTCATCTAGGATTTTCTTCAGCAACTGGGGCACTGATTCTACAAACTTCTCATGTGTCTCCGTAAAGAATATCTCCTTTGCTTGTGCGGTCATCAATCTATTTCTTCGTGCGTAATTCTACAGATAATTTGCTACTTTACGCTCCCACCGGTCCTTAATCTCCCGTTCTGATATCATCTGCTTGCGTACATATCAAGCCTGTACTACCGGCAATGGAACCAATGTTGTAATCTTGCAGATCACATAAGGTTACCAATAATACATACTAAAACATACATACATCACAGGGACAAGATATAAGAACAAGTAGATAGAATAACAGATTATATTAACATGAGAGGGTTCATACAATACAGAGAACTGAACCGAGTTCTCATTTGGCTCAACAGCCTAATATATATGAATTACAAATAGTTACAAATAACTACCTATCGGTTCACTCAACCGACATGACCTTAGGTGGCCGACCTAATCTCTAACTAGTCGGTTGACCGACTTAGTCGGCTATCGTTCAAGTACGCTTACCGACTTGATCCTCCAACAAATTCTTACGAATACCCAATCTGCTAATTCAAACTCTCTCTCTGTTCTATGCTGGTCTTCTTGTTGTTTCATATGATTTTGTGCCATAGTTAAATTATCCTTGAGTGTTTGCATAATTCATTGGTTGTCTTCTAGTTGATATTTTATGGCAGGTAGTTTTGTGCTTCCTTGAATGATTTCTTTCCATTGGGGTGGTCCATAACTATATAATTCTTGTAAAGGAGGGATCTTTGCTGAGGTGTGATATGTAACGTTATACCACCATTCCATGAGATGTAACCATTGTAACCATTTGTTCTGTTTGTCTGTGACGAAACTATGAAGGTAGGTTTCAAGAAACTTGTTGACCACTTCAGTTTGCCCATCGGTTTGTGGGTGATATTCTAAGCTCATATTAAGAGTGATCCCTATTTGCTTGCAGAATTCCTTCCAAAAATTGCTTGTGAATTTGGTGTCTCTGTCGCTAACTATAATTTTTGGGAAACCATGTAATTTGTAAATATTTTTACAAAACACTTCAATGATTTGTTTAGCGGAGTCAGTTTTCTTTATGCCCATGAAATGTGCATATTTTGTTAATCGATCTACTACCACAAATTCTTACCCTCTGATAAGGGTAATGTTCAGGTACACGGGGTACTCCCAAAAGACCAAACACCTTGAGCAACCACTTCACACAAATAGATAACACATCAACACACCGATGTTTGTTACGTGGTTAAAACCATTGAGAGGGAAATAGTCCACGGCCCCAGCCAAATAGCTACTTGGAGCAATTTATTATGCAAAATAAAGAAAGTTACATAAGCTTCTCATAATCGATCAACTAGCCAAGGACCCTATATGCTCTTTAAATAGATATCATAGACCAATCGGGTGTTAAGCCACGGATCAATGGTAGGTATGATCTAAGAGAAGTTGAATCGTCAGATCACTCTATGTCTAGAACATATCGTGACCATCGGATTCAAATATTTACAAATGCATACTAATGCATACTAAAGAAACACACTTTTACCTAATAGATATATTACACAAGTTGATCTTAACTAACTCCTAAGTGTCTAAATATCCTAAGATCCCCCCTTAAGAACAACTTGGGATAGGATTGAAGGATTTACAAAAGTGACACTATTAGGAGAAGGAAGGGGGAATTAGAGGCTACCCCCCTTAAGGACACATTCCTGAACTCCTAACATGAACCGAAGTTTAGAAAACTTCGCTTCTGTAAGAGACTTGGTGAAGATGTCTGCAAGTTGATCATCTGTAGGGCAATAGAGCACTTCAATAACACTATCATGAACAAGATTTTTGATGAAGTGCATGTGTAGCTCAATGTGTTTGCTGTTATGATGTAGAATTGGATCTTTGGCAAGCTTGATGGCACTTTGATTGTCGCACCAAAGTGGAGTAGGATGCTGCTGCTCGAATCCAAAATTTTAAAGGATCTGTCGAAGCCATAAAGCTTCCTAAATAGCATTAACTGTGAGTCGATATTCTACTTCTGCTGAAGAAAGAGCAAGAGCTTGTTGTTTCTTACAAGCCCAAGTGACAGGTCCAGATCCCAGACTGAAAACATAACATACAGTAGAATTTCGATCATCAGGATTGCTTTCCCAATCTAAATCAGTGAAACCAACCAACAAAGGTTCCCCCCTGTACTGTAATGAATTCCAAACTAAATTGTACCTCGAATATATCAAAGTATTCTTTTTGCTGCTTTCCACTGACTTTCATGAGGATTTTGCATATAACGGGCAACACGACCAATGACAAAGGAAAGGGTAGGACGAGAATGAGTAAAGTATAAAAGACTACCAACAAGTTGACGATACAAGGTGGCATCTACTTCATGGGAAGTGCAAGTGGCATAAAGTTTGACTCTAGACTGGAAGGGAGAAGGGGTTGGTTTACAATCTTCCATGTGGAAGCGACGAAGAAGATCACAAGCATACTTATACTGGGAAAGAAAGATTCCTTCTTTGGTTTGCAAGACTTGGAGACCAAAAAAATAATGCAAATGTCCTAAGTCTGACATTTCAAAATTTTGCTTAAGACTGGATTTCACATGGGTTATAAGTTTAGGGTCACTACTAGTAAGGATAAGATCATCAACATAAAGAAAAAGTATGATGAGATGGTTTCCTACTTTCTTGGTATAGACATTGGGGTCAGAATGGCATCTAGAAAAACCAGTGTCAAGGAGAAAGCTATCCATTTTTGGCATACCAAGCTCTGGGAGCTTGCTTAAGGCCATATAAGGATTTCTTAAGGAGAGAGACAAGGCTAGAGTTATCCTAAACATATCCAAATGGTTGTTCCATGTAAATTTTCTCCTGTAAATCACCATGTAAAAATGCAGACTTGGCATCCATTTAATGGACTTCCCAGTTATATAAGGCTGCAAGGGAAAGAACAAGGCGGATGGAATTCATTTTTGCGACAGGAGCAAAGGTTTCATTGTATTCAATCCCTTCAACTTGGGAAAAACATTTGGCAACTAACCTTGCCTTAAGTCTTTCAACACTTCCATCTGATGCATACGTAGTTCTATAGACCCATTTATATCTGACAAGTTTTCTTCCTTTTGGAAGAGGAACAAGATCCCAAGTATCGTTCGCCATTAAGGAATGATATTCTTCATCCATAACTGTATCCCAATCTGGATTTCCTGAAGCTTCTGCAAAAGTTTCTGGATCATGATTCTTGGAAACTTGAGCCAAAAGAGAAGAGGCTCACTGAAACTGAGAACGTGTTCAACGTTGATCTCTAGGATCATCAGCAAGAACACCAGCTGCTTCACATGTTGAACGGACCCATTGAGGAAGCATTGGTGCTAGTGAAATTAGAGGAACATGAGAAGGCGGAGGTGGATTTTCATCCTCACTGTAATAATTAGAAACTGGATTTGGAAACCTGTTAAGGAAGTTGGAAGAAGAAGAAGAAGGCACAATCATTGAATCAGGCTTGCAGGCCAAAGATGGCACACCTGCCAAGTTAGGCTCGCAGGCCAAGATATTTTCATCAAATTTAACATCTCTTATAATGATTATATTATGAGAATGTGGGTGGAGAAGTCTATAACCTTTTACATATTCTAAATATCCAACAAATATGCACTTTTCACTTTTAGGCTGTAATGCTTTCCGTTTTTCATCCGGAATGTGAGCCCATGCTTCACAACCAAACACACGAAAGTGACTTACATCTGGTTTAATTTTACTCCATTCTTTTACCGGTGTTATACCTTGTAAAACTTTAGTGGGTGTGCAATTAACTATGTAATTTGCACAATTTATGGCCTTAGCCCAATATTGAAGACTTAGTCCCTTATATTGGATCATACAGTTAGCTATTTCTTATAAAGTGCGGTTCTTCCGTTTAGCTACACCATTTTGTTGTGGAGTATATGGAACAGTGTGCTGTTGTTGGATTCCTTGTTCAGTGCAGAAAGTAGTGAACTTGTTGTTAACATATTCTCCCCCATTGTCAGATCTTAACTTAATAATTTGATGACCAGATAGCTTTTCAACAAGGGCCTTATAGGCCAAGAACATGTTAAATACCTCACTTTTAAGTTTTAGGAAGTAAAACCAAGTGCATATGGAATAGTCATTAATGAAAGTTAATAAATATTTGAAACCAGAAAAGGAAGCAGATGGAAGAGGAGCACACAAGTCACTATGCACAAGCTCCAAAGGAACTGAGGCGTTCCAAGAGGCACTTTTGTCAAAAATATCCCAATGATGTTTTTCGAGTACACATCCGGAACAAACACCATCCTTGCAAGATACCATCGAAAGACCAGTCACCATATTGTCTTTACATAGTTGTTGCAATGAGCGATAATTTAAGTGACCAAATTGCTCATGCCAAAGTTTGCTCAAGTTATTACCATGAGCAACAAAAACTGAAGGAAAAGGTGATGACCCAAAGTTGTTAAATTTGTACAACCTGGTAATATCATCAACATTTCCAATAGCAAGGACATTTTGAGGATTTTTAAAATCCTTGATTACAACTTGGTGAGGTGTAAACGTCACATTTTTACCTTCACTTGAATGAGTAATTTGATAGACTGATAACAAATTGCAGGAAATTTTTGGAACACATAGTACATCACTGAAATGACCATTTTCTACTGGAACTGTTCCAGATCCTACAACACTTAGAGATCTATCATCACCAACAAATATTTGTTTGGTGTTACATTCATGCATAGTAGAAAAGATGGCTTGATCCTTAACCATATGATAAGATGCTCCAGAATCAATGAGCCATTCATTTGAAGTAGAAGAAGAAGATGTAGTATAAGAGTAACCAGAAGCACAAAGTGCATGTACATGAGAGTTATATTTTGAACACGAATCTAGGCTGATGTGGTGCTTCCTCATTGATGCTTCCTAGGCTGCCATCTTCTTGAAGCACTTAGATTCATCATGATTATCTTTCCCACAAAAATTGCAATGACGCTCAGTCTTCTTTCCTTTTGGCTTGGATCCTTTGTCATGTTTTAAAGAAGTAGCTGACTGAGAGGGTTTGGAACTCTTGTTGTTTGGATTATTATTGTGAAAATTATGTTTCTTGGGAGGCTTGGACTTTTATTTCTATTGGGACAATAAGTCTTTCCCAGATGCATCTGCATTATTAATTATTCCAAGATGAATGAGCTTATCTTGCTCTCTAATTAAGGAATCACAAAAGGATTCAAGCTTAGGCTCTTGATAGCTAGCTGCAGTCAAGGATTCTTTCATGGAGTAGAATGTAGATACAAAAACATAATATGTAGGTCCAAGTTTGGAAAGAATATGACAAAGACATTGTTTGTCTTCTTTCTTAATCTTGCATTCTGCACATAAGAGTCTAATATTTTTATACTTAGATAAATAGTCTTGAATGCATGAAAAAACATTTGGATTCAAGGAAAGAAACTCATTCTCAAGTTGATGACCCCTAATTTCATTGTGTTTACCAAACACAGATTCCAACTTTTCCCAAGCTATATCAGGTTCATCAATTCCGGATATGTGGAATAGCAAATCAGTAGAGATTGAAATCCCAATCAATCCACGAGCTTCATCACATCTATTTGCCCATTTAATTTTCTTATTATTTTCAGTGGGTTCTGTTTCTTTCCCTGAGGTTATCCTGAAATGTCCCCTACTTCGTAGAAAACCCTCCATACGATATTTCCATGAGAAATAGTTAGATCTTGTAAGTATAATATCACAATGGGCGGACATACTATAAAATAATTGTTGAAAGAATAGAAACTAACTATTTGGATGCAAAGAGCTCGAAAAAATATGCGGTTTAAAAAAAAAATGCATTGAAAACGGATTCTGGATGATGAAGTTATGCTTGATCAAAGAAAATGTTGAAGATGTCCCCAATAGTGATGTGGTAGATATTAACTTGACCAACTAAAAGAAGAACCCTTCTCTTCCCAAGATCAACCTTTGACAATCACTTTACAATAAAGTTACTTTTAAGTGAATCACTTTTGTAGAATAAGTGATGTTCACTTTTACAATAATATTACTTTTAAATAGTGCGGCAATAAATTAAAAGACTTAAGTGACTCACTTTTATTTTATTTTATTTTATTTATGTGAGGTGCACTTTTATAATAAAGTAACTTGAAAATAGAAATTGCATGCACTAAAAAGTAGCTTAATAAGACTTGACCTCAAGACCTATTAAGGAATAAAGCAACTTTGGACTAAGTGAGCTAAGTTTAAAAGGTCCGTAAAAGAATGGAAAGAGGAAGGGTTTTTTTTTTTTTTACTCTTATTTCTCGTTCTTCGTGCTTGCATTTTTTTTTTCAAATCACAAAAAAAATGAAAAAACAAAAACAAAAATATTTTTTCCACACAATGGGGTTAGATCTTGGTTAGCTTACCTGGAAAGTCTATGTTTTCAAGTTTTCTCGTTGTTTCTGATTTTCCGTGGTTGCACAAGGTGCACGGCAAAGAGCATATGTAGCCAAGAACACAAGAAAAAAAAATTCCCTTATTGTTTCCGATTCTCCATGATTGTGCTAGGTGCATGGAAAAGAGCATACGTAGCGAGGGAAGGAAATGGTCCGAGACTTAAAATAGAAAAGATCTGATAATAAAATTAATAAAATATGAGAGATTTAAAAAAAAAACAAATCCGTCACTGTAACATTATACCTTCATATTTTCCGAAATGAGTGTTTTTGGAACAAACGGAAATAATTTTCAATGAAACAAAAACTATTTCCCAATGGAAACAACACTTTGGATGCAATGGAACAACTCCCATAGGCCACAAATGCACATAAAATCTAGAACCAGAAACCCTTTCAAAGTTTCAGCAACACCGGTTCCAGATCTTGATCAAAACCAAAAGCGGCTCTTCATAAACGCTATGATACCATGTTCGGGTATACAGAGTACTCCCAAAAGACCGAACACCTTGAGAAACCGCTTCACACAAATAGATCATAGATCAACACACTGATGTTTGTCAGGTGGTTAAAACCCTCGAGAGGGAAACAGTCCATGACCCCAGCCAAATAGCTACTTGGAGCAATTTATTATGCAAAAGAAAGAAAGTTACATGAGCTTCTCATAATCGATCAAATAGCCAAGGACCCTCTATGCTCTTTAAATAGAGATCATAGACCAATTTTGTGCTAAGCCATGGATCAATGGTAGGTATGATTTAAGAGAAGTTGAACTGTCGGATCACTCTAGGTCTGGAACATATCGTGACCATCGGATTAGAATATTTACAAATGCATACTAAAGAAATACACTTTTACCTAACGGATATATTACACAAGTTGATCTTAACTAACTCCTAAGTGTCTAAATATCCTAACAAGTAACCCTTCAATAAAATCCATAGAAATTTCCTCCCACTTTTGCTTTGGAATATGCAATGGGTGGAGTAGCCCTAGAGTCATGATATTTTCTCTTTTATTCGTTTGACATGTGTCACATTCGGCTACATATTTTTGAATGTCCTTATGCATTCCTTTCCAATAAAACGACTGTATGGCATTGTAATATGTTTTGAGAAAACCTACATGTTCGGCAGTAGGTGAATCATGAGATTCTATCATTACCTTAGTTTTAAACCTTGATGTTGGGTTTAAATAGATCCTTCCTTTGTACAACAAGATGTCATTTCACCACTTGAATTTTGAACCTCTATTTGGGTCTTCGATTAAGGTGCATGTGTTTGGATCTTTAGCGTATTCTCTTCGTATTTCATCCAACCATTCTGGAATAACGATTGAAATTGCATATGTCTGGACTTCAGCATTTCTAGATAGAGCATCAATAACTAAATTGTCTTTCCCTCTTTTATGTAATATCTCCATATCAAAGGTAGCGATTTTTTCTATTCACTTCTGTTGTTCTGTTGACAATGTTTTTTGGTGGAGGAGGCATTGAAAACTGTGACGGTCTGTTCTTATCAGTATTTTTCTCCCTAGAAGGTATTTTTGCCATTTTGTTAAGGCATGTGTAATGGCCAGCATCTCTTTATCATAAGTGGACTTGAAAATTTCTCTCTTATTGATCTTTCTACTTTTGAATGCTATTAGGTGCCCTTCTTGCATCAAAAATGCTCCTAATCCGAACCCTGATGCGTTGCACTCTACTAAAAAGGGTTTTGTGAATTCTGGCATGGCTAATATCGGAGTTGAAGACATCATGCATTTTAATGTTTCAAAAATTTTTTTTGCTTCACTATTCGAGTGGAAGGAATTTTTCTTCAATAAATTTGTGAGAGGGGCAGTTTTATGGGCGTAATTCTTTACAAATATTTGATAGTATCCTGTTAGGCCTAGAAATCCCTTTAGTTTTGATATGTTATCAGGTTTGGGCCATTCCATGATTGCCTTGATTTTACCTGGATCAAATTGGACACCTTCCTTTGATATTTTGTGACCTAGGTAGTCCACTTCTTCTTTTCCAAAGATGCACTTAGACCTCTTCGCATAAAATTTGTTTTCTTCCAAAATGGTAAGTACTCGACTTAAGTGTTCCAAATGCTCCTTCCATGTTCTACTATATATGAGAATTTCATCAAAAAACACTAATACAAATTTCCTTAAGAATGGCTAGAACAATTCGTTCATTGCAGCTTGAAACGTAGTTGGAGCGTTAGTCAACCCGAAGGGCATTACTTTGAACTCATAATGGCATTCATGAGTTCAAAAAGCAGTTTTAGCTATGTCTTCTACTCTAAATTTGATTTGGTAATAACCAGATCGAAGATCCAACTTTGAAAACTACTTAGCCCCATGAAGTTCATCCAGCAACTCATCGATGAATGGGATCGGAAATTTATTTTTGATAGTTTTTTGTTTAGTCCTCTATAATATATGCACAACCTGAATGACCCGTCCTTCTTTCGTACTAGCACTACTGGAGCTGCATAGGGGATTTCGCTTTTTGAAATGACACCACACTTCAGAATATCCTGATTTAACTTCTTGATTTCTGGTTTATGGTGATGCGGGTATCTGTATGGTTTGCTACTTGCAGGTTTTGTCCCTGGTTCTATTTCGATTATGTGTTCAATATTTCTATTTGGTGGAAACTCCATGGGTAGTTCTTGAAACAACTTGTGATGTTTTTTAATCAGCTCTTTTATCTCTATTTGTTTGTCCATGTCTCCTTCACACGTTAGAAGCTCCATTTCTTGGCATTGAAGTATGTATGCTGGTGCGCCTTTGCAAAGTAGTTTTTCCATATGATGTGATGTAACTAACTGTGTCGGAGGTGGTTGGAACCCGTATAATTTGTGTGTCTTCCCGAATGAATGGAATTCAATAAAATGCTCTTGGTTATTTGCGGAGTATGTACCCAAGGTTTGTAACCATTGTATTCCTAATACTACATCGATTCCTCCCAGTGGTACCGCAAAAAAATATGATTCTAAGTTATATTCTCGCATTTGTAACTTGAATTTGTGACATTTTCCCACATTGTTAATCTTCTTGCCATCTGCTACCATAACCTTCATGTTAAGTAGTGGACAAACAAATAAGTTAAATATCTTAGCAAGGCTGGCATTAACGAAGTTATGGGTGCTGCCAGAGTCAATGAGAACTGTGACGTTATTATTTTTTATATGTCCTTTAATATTCAATGTTTACGGTTGGTATATTCCGGTAATAGAAGCTAATGTTATTTTTGGGGTGTCGTCCTCGATTTCTGTTTGGTAGTTTGGTTGACTATCCACCTCATTCTTAATTGGTTCTTCGACTTCCAACTCTGCTTCTTCTGCTTCACATGCATACAATTTTTTTTTTAAGCATAGGTGCTTAGGATCCCATTTGTCTCCATAGAACTTACATTTCCCTTCCTTTATTATTTGGGCCTCTAAACTGGGCTTTGTTCCTTCCCTAAGTTGTGGCGGTGTATATCTTGGATTTCCTGTGTATATTGATTGGAAAGGCTTCCTTTTGGAGTTGTCTTTGTTGAAATGTGTATGAGCATATTTCTTGAATTTTTTTTCAATAATCTTGTCTTTGCATTGTGCTTCCTCCAAGGTAGAGATGTTATGTAACTCTAGTTCATCACATATGTGCTATTTAAGACCGTGTATGTAGGTTTGTAATCATTGGTCATTGATTAAATTTGGGACTCGAGTTGACAACGCTTCCCACTCATAGGTTTACTCATCGACATTGTTTTTTTGTTGTAACCTTGTGAGTTTGGAAAAAAAATATTTTTCTTCAACACCCTAGAATATTTTGATGAGGTCATTCCTAAAACTAGCCCAGTTGTGAGAACATATTCTTGCAGTGTTCTTCCACCATAAGTACCAATTGTAAGTGTTTCCTTCTAGATGCATGGAGGCATATTTAATTTTCTCGCCTTCGTAATGGATGTTGTGGATATCTAGGTATTCCTCGGCTTTGTTAATCCATGCTATGCATTGTTGTTCGTCCCTGTCGTATTTGGGTAACTCAACTTTCACCCGCATTTGGTGTCCTTGTGTATATGAGTTTGAGGACGACATGTTGAATAGAGGATCTAGCTGCTCCTGTGTTCTTGGAGAGTTTGGATGTGGGTCATTAGATATTTGTAATCTATCCAAGATGGCGGTTAAAACTGCTTGATTTTTCTTTTGGTATTCTTGTAAAGTGAGGAAGGTATTCTCCATTCATGATGTGATTTGTGTCCAAGTCGATGTCAAATTGTCACTCATTTGTTTGATCTTTTCCTGGAGTTCCTCATAGTTCTTGTTAATCTTCTCATTGATTTGGTCGAACCGAGCGTCCATTGATCTTGTGATTGGAATTTTCTCAGCGCTAAATGTGGATTTATTTTTGTTTGCAATATGATGCCAACCCGCCATGATTTTTTTTTAAAATAATTATAATAATAATAATAATTATAAAATAGTTTTGTTTAATAATAATATTAATAATTAATAATATTAATAAAAATATATTAATAGTAATAATTTATTTAATATTAAATTGGTATTGGAGAGGAAGCAGGAGGAGGGGTGCTGGGGAGAGGCATAATGGTGGAGTAGGATGGAGGTGGAGATGGAGTGCAGTGTGAGCGTGTGGATGGTACATAGGAGGTGTGCAGTAGAGGTGAGATGGTGGTGGACTAGTGTCGAGAGCCGAGAGGATCTGATACCAATGGAATACTAGAAATGTTGATGGAGGAGAAAAGAAACATAATGTAAAATGTATAAGTAATAAATATGAAGAAGTACAATAATAATTGCCCCGGGTATTTATACCTTAAGTGGGGAAGAGAGGTGAATTTTCAAGTAACCTCTTAGTTTAATTACAAACATTTACTAAAATTAACCTATCTTAATATTTAAATTTAACATTTGTAACACCAAGTGATTTGGTCATCAAACAGAGATCGGATCTGCATTGAATTGTTAATGTTGGTTTTTTAAGTGTGCAGGTGTAGCCATTGACAAAGCTTCAAATTCAAGCATGAAACCTTTGAAGGCCTATTCCATTTCTTTCCTAAAGATTCATTACTGTTTATGTTAAGTAATGGATGCAATGTAATTTCTAAACCCTAATGGTTAACAATATGCTAGGGTTTGTATTTGCAATTTACTAATCATAGGATGGAGAATTTTTATCATATGCCACTTATGTTCATGGTTGTATCTTTCATAAATTTCCCTGCATTAACTTGGTTTTGATCTTAGTATTATGTTATACCTTGTTCTCTGTATTTAATACTCTGCTGACATATTCCATTTGTCGGTAGAGGCATGCCCTAATTTTTAAAAGAAACTAGTTCAATAGTATTTAATTAAAATATTAATTATGTTAAATAATACAAGTTTATATTTAAAACTAGATTTAACAGGAAGAGAGTTCATATAATAAACACGCTAAACAAATTATTAAAGACCTTCTAAGGTCTGCTCCACATAATCATTTGAAAAAAAACAAATTAAATAAACATAATCATAATTAACCAAACAGAGAAGGCATCATGACCATCCATGTGGTCCAAGATCAACCCTTTGTCTTATTATTTAAAATCTACAGTTCAAATCACTTAGTTAATAATCGCATCCATTTCAATAAATCAAATGTTAAATTCCATAGTCCTATTATTATAGTCATCCTTTATAAAAACATAAAGTGTTTTAAAGATCCCATTTAAATCTACACACAACCGTCGCATCACATTAAAAAAATTAACAACTAAAACCCATTTTTCCAATAGAGGTCACGGCATCAAATCCTATGGATGTCCAGAATCAAGGAAAAAACATTAATAAAACCATAAGCATTTTATACATAAACACTAAGAAAATCGCATAACCATCATTATACATCCCATGCTATACATCTAATATATGCAGGCTATGTTTTCTTATGCCACGCAAAAATTCCATAAACAACAATGCATATGCTAGCAGTGAAGTCGTAAAGACCCTAGCTATGACCTCGACCAAGTTTAAAATCTAATCACATAGTCACGCTATTAAGAAAATCGATATCGTGGGTTGTCATAACCCTGACTGTTACAGCCATATCTTTTAAATAAACAAGTTACACATTAAAATTGCATTTTAAAACTATCACATACGTTGGGAGAGGCACATGCCATTCATGGCATGGCCTGCACTGATGCTGAACCAATACAAAACCAAAAATCAATACTCTGTCTAAAAACACAGTCTCCATTTAACGCCAACACAGAGCATATGGTGGTAAGCCAATGGGCTACGACACCATTGCTACAATGGCGCAGCCCATGGCATAATGCCCCAAGCTCTAGAAGCTTTCCCAAATTAATTCACAAACCACATAAACAGAGTGCTATGCATATCTCCAAAAACCTAAACTGTTAAAATAATACACAGAGTAAAATTCTACTAACTTTAAGCCACGATCGAAACCATCAAAGTCAACATGTTAAAACGCAGCATTAAAATAACCATACAAGTCCCAATTTTTACATAGTATAAATGCTAAATGAAAGTGTATGCATTTCATACCAAAAAATTATAGTCTTCACATAAAGACCAACATGCAGTGTATTTACACAGTGAGGCACGAAATACCCTTTTTTCAAACAGTCAAGTTAATATAATGTAAATGCCAAGCGGTGAACTAGAGCACCATTACAAGTAATGGTGTAGCCATGGATCAAATTCCAAAGCTATCAACGAGAGTCCTTTAAAACCAAGAGAAAGCTACATTAAAGATCCCGAATGGAGAGTCAACAAGTGCCACACAAAACCCCCACCCTAGAAAGAACCCCAACTCAGAAATTCCCAGAGCGAGAAGAGGCAAGTAAATCTTTCTAGCAAGCTTACCATGGCTGTGAAGAAGAAATTCCAAATTGACAGTGTAGCCTTGTGCAAACCTTGGAGCACCTTCATTTCCCCCTACAAACAATCCAACGATGGCATGAGAAGCATGACCATGACATGGAGAAAACAACGAAGCAATGAATTTTACATAGAGCTGGTCCAGTTTACCTACAAAACGATGGAGGTTGCCTCCCTTCTCCAATTGCGCAGCAGCCACACTAAACCACAAATCCAAAACCATATTATTCACAAACAACAAATGCCAAATCCTTTTCCAAGTGTTTTTCACCAACCTTGATGGCATTAATGGCACCAGCTGGTGTCCATTAATGCATCCATAAACCCTCACCATAGTTTATGAATCCATGTTACATCATATACCAAGTCATATGTTTAAACCCTCTATCCTATAGTATTTGTCACCTTCCAATGTCAGTGTAGGCTTAATGCTAATGACATGTTATGTATACCATAGTCTCCAACTTTATAGTATGCGTAGTCCTTAACACTAGGGTATAGTGTTTACACAGTCCTCCCCTTAGCATCAAAGTTTTATGTTATCACATGCCCTTTTGGTTAGCTCTTATAGGTAGAGTTTGTGCATAAGTCGTAGTATAGGTTTGTAGTATTTAGGAATCATGGAAAACATAGTATGCCATGATGCCCTCACTAGGAAGAACAAGCTTAAGTTTACAAGCTCGTAACCAAGGCAAACCTGCAAAATCGAAACAAGACAAAAGTAATAAATAAACCAAGAGATAGATAATTTATAATGGTAAGGACATTAAGTAAATTCACAACTTCTAGATAATTAACTAAGAAAGATAATTAACAAACATATGGAGTACCTGAGTCGTAAAATGAAACAGTAATAAAAATGCAAGGCGGAGCTAGAAGTATAACTAAGAACTGAATTGTTTCAAGTAACCAATACTCTTGATGTCGCAAAAGTAACCTGTAAGTCAATAAATAAGGCGCCTTAGTTCGAATGAACTAAGTAATCCTGCATAACGAAGAATGACCTTACCTCTCAGATCATCATGGGAGAACAAGTCCTACCACTCCACCACTTTGTTCCAATCAACAAAGTTAAGTTAGTTTTTATTAAATAAACAAAGTACACATGCGCACGAGCAAACAATAATCTATACAATTCATTAATTCACTGACAATAATAACTAAGATATATCAATAGTTTAAATAATAGAATTTAGACATAAGAAGTAAAAGAACTAATAGTCGCTGAATGGATAAGACTTTAACAAAGACAATATGGGTAGTTTATGAAGAGATCGAAAGTATAAGTAGAACATGTATTTCCACACGAGTAATAATGATCCCCTTTGGGTAGATTTCACTAGGCTATAATTTTTTAATTTTTAATTTTCAATTTTTGGGGACATTACAAGTGGTATCAGAGCCCAGTTTCAATACTGAGATACTTATGGATGCACCAGGAATTCATGCAGAGAAATTAAATTATGATAAGTAATTTTTGTTGCTATTAAATTTTTTTGTGTTTCAGGAAATTTTTTACAGCATTGTTTAGTTTATGAATACTGAAGAAGAAAACAACCGATAGGAAGAAATGAACACCCTCACTCGGGAAGTGAACTTGGTGGTCGAGCTAAAATCTGATGTGCTGAAAAATTTGCATAGTCTTCAAGCTGAACTAAAAAGTTTTAGAGAAGACCGTCTAAATGAAAGAAAGGAACAATAAGCTATAAATGAAGCGTGATTGCATAACATGAGAGGAGGGATCCCGCAAGGTAAACCTACCCAGTCCACCAACAGATCCAAAAGAGAATCATACCATGAGTGGGCCAGCATCCCAAGAGAAGCAGAAAAAGAAGGTACACCTGAAGCAACTAAAGGAGATCATCACAGTTTTGCTAGTGATGACTCACTTTCTCCACAAAGAAAGAGGCAAAGAAGTGATGATAGTCTTCAGGGGGAGTTTCAAAAAATAAGAGCCCTGACCTATGAAGGTGAAGTAAATATGGGAGAAAAGGCTGAAGAATGGTTGTTGGGAATGAGTAAATATTTCCAGGTTCATAACTATTCAAATGTGATGCAGGCTAGGCTTTCCATCTACAACTTGAATGGTAAGGAAACAAGATGGTGGTGAGATTTAAAGCACACCAAGAAAGATGAGCTGCGAGAAATAAGCTGGGAAAAATTTCAAAATATTTTCCAAGAAAAATACATGTCAGAAAGGTTCTTTGATCGCAAGGTAAAAGAGTTTCATGAACTGTGCATGGGGTCCATGACTATGGATGCATTATGATAAACAGATTTCTAGATCTGCTGCATTATGTACCATATGTCAAAGAAGCGAAGGTGAAGATCCAATAGTTCCTAGGATGTCTTCCTCCCAGTTTTCAGGATAGGATTAAATTCGACATGCCAAATATTCTGGATACTGCACTACACAAGGCCCGACTCTGTTATGAGCATGGGCAGTTACGGCAAGAAAACCAGAACCGAAATAGAGAAAAGTCTAGAAATGTTTTTGCTAACCGCAAGCCTGGATCAAACCCGCAGCCTTATAGAAAGAAAAATAATAGCTTTCAAGCGAATAAGAACTTCAACAAAACTAGTACCAAGCTTTATGTACCAACTCCTAATGGTAATAAGCAAGTGGCAAGTGGATCCAATGCTACCCATTTAGTGATCAAGTGTTGGAAGTACAACGGGCCACATTATGCCCGATATTGTAAGAACAAGAATAATGGAGTCTTGCATAACCTGCAAGAAGAACCTACTATTGAGGATATAGCGGTAACCCCATGAATCTATGCAGCATTATATGGCTGACAGGTAGACCATCAAGCTACGATGGTCGAGATCGAAGGTAAGATCTTGAACACCTCTATTTCAATGATTATTGATCCTGGTGCTTGCCAGAGCTATGTTGCACCTAATATTCTTGATTTATGCAAGTTAGGAAAAGTAAAGCATGTTAAACCTTAGCTCGTACAGTTGGCCACTGGTACGAAACATAAGGTTTTAGAAATTGTTAAAGAATGTGAAGTAAACCTGAATGGTTTCCTTACTAAGGTAAACCTGAACATCCTACCTTTAGGCTCATACTATATTCTTATTGGCATGGACTGGTTGGAACAACACCATGTCATGCTCGATTGTCTACACAAGTCTATCTTGTGTACTGATAGCTAAGGGAACCAAGTAAAGGTTCAAGGCATCCCAAAGAAAGTTTTTGTAAGACAAATCTCTGCCTTACAAGCAAAGAAGTGTGTTAGGAAGGGCTGCAAGTTATTTGCGGTGAACATACGAGACGTAGATTTTGATAGAGAACGACGCATAGAATAATTCCCCGATCTTGAATAATTCAAGGACGTGTTTCCTGAGGAAATCCCTAGATTACCTCCGAAATGAGACCTAGACTTTTTCGTTGAACTGACCCCAGAATCAGTTTCAACCTCCAAAGCCCATTACCGCATGAGTGCACTTGAATTGGTGGAACTCAAACTGCAGTTCCAGGAGTTGATAGAGAAAGGGTACATCCAACACAGTGTGTCCCCTTGGGGAGCACCAATTTTGTTCATAAAGAAGAAGGATGGTATGATGCGGATGTGCATTTATTACTGTCAGTTGAACAAAATGACTATAAAGAACCATTACCCGCTCCCTAGAATTGATGATTTGTTCGACCAGGTGGAAGGAGCAAAAATATTTTCAAATATTGATATGCGATCCAGGTACCATCAGGTACGGATCCAAGAAGAAGATATTCCCAAGACCGCCTTTCGTACGAGGTATGAGCACTACAAGTTTGTAGTGATGTCGTCCAGGTTGACCAATGCACCCGCAAAATTTATGTGTATGATGAACATTATATTCAGTAAATATCTGGATAAGTTTGTACTAGTATTTATTGACGACATTCTGGTTTATTCCAAGAATAAGGAGGAACATGAAGAACATCTTTGCATAGTACTTCGGGTGTTGAGAGAACACCAGCTCTACGCTAAGTTTAGTAAATTTGATTTTTACCAACCAAAAATACAGTACATGGGTCGCATCATATCCGAGGCAGGAATAGCTGTGGACCCGAAAAAGATTCTAGCTATAAAGGATTGGCCTACCCCGACTAGTGTCACTGACATTAGGTCCTTTTTGGGTTTAGCTGGGTATTATCGAAATTCCATTGAGAACTTATCAAGAATCACTTGCCCCACGACGGCTTTGCAGAAGAAAGCAAACAAGTTCTTATGGACTAACAAGTGTGAAGAAAGTTTTCAAAATCTTAAGCAGCTTTTGATGACCACACCAGTGTTGTGGACTGCAGATATTGATGGGATTTCGTGGTATGCACGGATGCAAGGAAGGGAGGATTTGGAGGAGTCCTCTTGAAAAAATATCATGCGATCTATTATGAATCGTGGAAATTAAAAGAGCATGAGTAGAATTATCCCATGCATGATGTTGAGCTAGCGACCATTATCCACGCTCTAAAGATGTGGAGGCACTACCTCATGGGAAGTAAGTTCCTTCTAAATACTGACAATATGAGTCTAAAGTATTTATTGGATCAACTCGATTTGAATGCGAGGCAAGCCAGATGGTTGGATTTACTGAGTGAGTATCACTTTGAACTAAATCATATTGAGGGAAAAGAGAACAAAGTTACTGATGCTTTGAGTCGATGAACTCATATGATATATAAGGTGACCCTGAGTCAAATTGATGCAGATTTGCATGAGAAGATTGGAATGGCCAACAAGGTTGACCCGTTCTATGTGGAAATCCTCAAGAAGGTCCAAGAGGAATGGTTGTTTCAACAACAAAAGGAATACAAGGTGGATGAATCTGAACTACTATGGTCCAAGGATAGATTGTATATTCTAGATGGAGGGGACATTCAGTCCAACATCCTCACAGAATTTTATAGGGCACCCTACTTGGGGCATCCAGGATATCAAAAGATGATATCTGCCGTCAAGAGACACTTTTTTTGGCCTAAGTTAAAGGCCGACATAGCAATGTTCATTGCAAAATGTCAGAAATGTCAGCTAGTTAAAGATGAGCACCATCATCCTTTAGGATCACTACATCCATTGCCTATTTTGGAATGGAAGTGGGAGGTTATCGGTATGGATTTTATTACTGGCTTACAGAAAATTAAGAAGCAAAATGATTCCATCTTCATTGTCATTGATAAGCTGTCAAAGGCAGCACACTTCATCCTCGTTAGATCAACCTACAAGGTAGTGAACATTGCTGATATCTTCTTGAAAGAGATATTTAGATTGCATGGGATACCCAAAGTGATTATCTCATATTGATATGTTAATTTTATAGGAAAATTTTGGAGATATTTATTCTCTGGATTAGAGATGCAGGTAAAATTTAGCACTCCTTATCATCCACAGATGGACGAGTAGAGGAAAAGAGTAAACCAAATTGTTGAAGACATGCTTCGAATGTATGTCATTAACAACCCCACCAAGTGGGAGGATTATCTGCACCTTGTAGAGTTTGCATATAACAACAGGTATCAGGCTTCCGCCAATATGAGTCCTTTTGAGGTACTCTATGGATAGAAGTGTAGGACCTCAGTTACTTGGGACAGTCCGGTGGATCGGCTCATGTTAGGGCCTGACTTATTATTGGACTTGGAACAGTTAGTTACCAAGGTATAGGGAAACCTTAAAGAGGCACAAGACCATCATAAAAGTTATGCGGATAAGAAAAGAAAAGATAAAGACTATCAAGCAGGTGAGCATGTCTACTTGAAAGTGAAAGCAAAACGGAGCTTGTTGAGCTTGGGTAGGTGTGGTAAGTTAGCACCTATATTTTGTGGGCCTTTTGAAATTCTGGGCAAGAAAGGACCAATGGCTTATGAACTAGCATTACCTATGCACGTAAGAGTTCATAATGTTTTCCATGCATCTTTATTAAAGAAATATGTTTATGACAATTAGCATGTCATTGATTGGTCATTATTACAGGTGGAACCTGAGGGGGAATTCTCCCCTGAGCCTTTACATATATTGGACAAGAGAGAAGTAAAGCTTCAGAAGTGCACTGTAGTCCAATTGAAAGTGCAGTGGAAGCACTTTGAGGTAGATGAGGCTACCTAGGAGAATGAGGCCACCATGAGAAAGGATTACCCCGCCTTGTTTCATGATATCATTCAAAGTCCCTAGAACACTAGGGATGGTGTTGTATTAAGCGAGGAGGGATGTAATATCCCAAATTTTGGACCTACCATTTATAGGCATGAGCCTATTGATCATGATGATTATAGTGATGATTGTTTTGTATATTGGGCGTAATCCAATTGTTGATGATATATATGTATATATATGTTGGTTGTGTTGGGTGTAGACCTCGAAGCACATGATTGATGAAATGTTTTGTGTTGGGTGTGGACCCTAAAGCACATGATCGATGAGATGTTTTGTGTTGAGTGAGAGGCTTTGTATCACATGAGTAGTTACATTTGTGTTGAGCATAAAGCTCTGGAACACATGAAAATATAATTTGGAAATGTTGGGCATAAGCTCTAGAGCTTTCCATGTTGGTGTTGAGCATAATCTCCAGAGCATCGGATCTTTGGCCATTGTATCCCTAGGTGTATCGTACAAGTACATCATAGAATTTAGTGTTGAGCGAGAGCTCTGGAATTGCACTATGTTTGTAGCTCCTTGTTAGAAGCATTGAGTCTAGGCTCTGGTAAGTGCTAGGGGTTACTTAAAAGATTAAAATCACCTCCGAGTGAAAACAACTTGAGAATAATATTGATCTCATCATACTTATTTTTAAGCGATTAAATGAAATTTCTTATTTCTGTATTCTCATCAAGTACTAAAGAACTACCATGTTATACGAGGGAAATACATCATGCAAGGACGTTTAGAGTTGCCTAGCCTAGTAGACCTGAGCCATATATCTACTTGACTTTCATAAAGAAGTGTCGTTAAGTCTAGGGATCATGACACATGATGCCCGAAGACAAATGTTAACAAGTATTTTAATACTATGTATAAAGAATTAATTACGATTAATTATATAATTGAATAAATAAAGAAGAGAAGCTCCACCAGTTATTATTTATTGTTAAAGGATTTATAAATAGTGAAAAATCTATGAAAGACTAACTAGGAAGTAGTTAAAAGTTCCTAGGTTAAGAATTGAAAATTACCCAGTAAATTAAAAAGGGTTAGATCAAGAAATCAAGGATTTCTTGATTTAACTGCCCCTTTGATTGAAAAGTATATCTATAAATACTCAAGCCAAGCAAAGGCTTGAGGTTCTGATTTTTATCTTAAAGAATTATTATTCTGCCTATTTTTGGCTCTCAAGTGTTTTCCTGGAGAAATTTCTCCTGCAAGGAAAAGAGGATTGATTCAAAACTGAATACTAGTTAGGAAACCCTATCTTTGGAGATCTAAGCTACTTGCATGTTGGAGTCCAGCTCGGGGGGATCTGGATTAGAACCAGGAACGGTTCCGGGTCATGGTTTGGAGGAACATGGTAGTTTCCAAGTGATTTGGTCATCAAACAGAGGTCAGATCTGCATTGAATTGTTAATTCTGGTTATTTAAGTGTGCAGGTGTAGCCATTGAAAAAGCTTCAAATTCAGGTATGAAACCCTTGAAGGCCTATTCCATTTCTTTCCTAAAGATTCATTACTGTTTATGTTAAGTAATTGTTGCAATGTAATTTCTAAACCCTAATGGTTAAGTTTTATGGTTAACCATCTGCTAGGGTTTGTATTTGAAATTTACTAATCATAGGTTGTAGAATTTTTATCATATGCTGCTTATGTTCATGGTTGTATCTTTCATAAATGTCCCTGTATTAACTAGGTTTTTATCTTAGTATTATGTTATAACTTGTTCTCTATATTTAATACTATGCTGACATATTCCATTTGTTAGCAGAGGCTTGCCCTAATTTTTAAACGAAACTAGTTCAGTAATATTTAATTAAAATATTAATTATATTAACTAATACAAGTTTATATTTAAAACTAGATTTACTAGGAAGAGAGTTCATATAATAAACAAGCTAAACAAATTATTAAAGACCTTCTAAGGGCTGGTCCACATAATCATTTAAAAAAAAATTAAAAATAAACATAATCATAATTAACCAAACAGAGAAGGCATTGTGACCATCCATGTGGTCCAAGATCAAACCTTTGTCTTATTATATAAAATCTACAGTCCAAATCGCTTAGTCAATAACCGCATCCATTTACATAACTCAAATTTTAAATTCCACATTCCTATTATTACATACATCCTTTATAAAAACATAAAGTGTTTTAAAGGTCCCAATTAAATCTACACACAACCGTCGCATCACATTAAAAAAATTAACAACTAAAACCCATTTTGCCAACAAAGGTCCCAACATCGAATCCTATGGATGTCCAGACTCAAGGAAAAAAAATTAATAAAACCATAATCATTTTATACATAAACAGTAAGCAAATCTCATAACCATCATTATATAGCCCATGCTATACATCTAATATATGCAGTCTACATTTTTTTATGCTACGCCAAAATTCCATAAAAAAAAACGCATATGCTAGAAGTGAAGTCGTAAAGACCATAGATATGACCTTAGCCAAGTTTCAAATCTAATCACACCATCACGCTATTAACCAAATCGATATTGTGGGTTGTTATAACCATGGCTGTTACAGCCATATCTTTCAAATAAACAAGTTACACATTAAAATGCCATTTTAAAACTATCGCAATTGTTGGGAGAGGAACATGCCATTCATGGCATGGCCTGCACCTACGTTGAGCCAATACATAACCAAAAGTCAATACTTTGTCTAAAAACACATTCTCCATTTAACGCCAAAACAAAGCATACAATGGCAAGCCAATGGGCTATGACACCATTGCTACAATGGTGTAGCCCATGGCATAAAGCCCCAAGCTCTAGAAGCTTTCCCAACTTAATTCACAAACCACATAAACGAAGTGCTGTGCATATCTCCCAAAACCCAAACTATTAAAATAATACACACAGTAAAATTATACCGACTTTAAGCCACGATCGAAACCAGCAAAGTCAACATGTTAAAACGCAGCATTTAAATAACCATACAAGTCCCAATTTTTACAAAGTATAAATGTTGAATGAAATCGTATGCATTTCATACCGAAACATTATAGTCTTCACATAAAGACCAATGCGTAGTGTATTTACACAGTGAGTCACAGAATCCCCTTTTTCAAATAGTCAAGTTAATATAATGTAAATGGAAAGCGGGGAGCTAGGGCACCATTACAAGTAATGGTGTAGCCATGGCTCAAATGCCAAATATATCAACAATATTCCTTTAAAAACCAGAGAAAGCTACATTAAAGACCCCGAAGGGAGAGTCAACAAGTGCCACATGAAACCCCCACCCTGTAAAGAACCCCAACTCAGAAATTCCCATAGCGAGAGGAGGCAAATAAATATTGCTAGCAAGCTTACCATGGCCGTGAAGAAGAAATCCGAAATCGACAGCATAGCCTTGTGCAAACCCTGGAGTGCCTTCATTTCCACCTGAAAACAATCCAACAATGTCATCAGAAGCATGACCATGCCATGGAGAAAACAACAAAGCAAGCATTTTACACAGAGCTGGTCCAACTTACCTGCAAAACGATGGAGGTCACCTCCCTTCTCCAACTATGCAGAGGCCACACTAAACCACAAAGCCAAAACCATATAATGCACAAACAACGAATGCCAAATCCTTTTCCAAGTGTTTTTCAGCAACCCCGATGGTATTAATGGCACCAGTTGGTGTCCATTAATGCATCCATAAACCCTCACCATAGTTTATGAATCCATGTTACATCACATACCAAGTCATATGTTTAAAACCTCTATCCTATAGTCTTCATCACCTTCCAATGTCAGCGCAGGCTTAATGATAATGACATGTTATGTATACCACAGTCTCCAACGTTATAGTATGCGAAGTCCTTATCACTAGGGTATAGTGTTTACAAAGTCCTCCCCTTAGCATCAAAGTTTTATGTTATCACATGCCCTTTTGGTTAGCTCTTATAGGTAGAGTTTGTGCATAAGTCGTATTCTAGGTTTGTAGTATTTAGGAATCATGGAAAACGTAGTCTGCCATGATTCCCTCACTAGGAAGAACAAGCGTAAGTTTACAAGATCGTTACCAAGGCAAACCTGCAAAATAGAAACAAAATAAAAGTAATAAATAAACCAAGAGATAGATAATTTATAATGGTAAGGATAGTAAGTAAATTCACAACGTCTAGATGATTAACTAAGAAAGATAATTGACAAACATAGGGTGTACCTGAGTCGTAAAACATAACAGTAATAAAAATGCAAGGCAGAATTAGAAGTATAACTAAGAACTGAATTGCTTGAAGTAACCAATACTCCTGATGTCGCAAAAGTAACCTGTAAGTCAATAAATAAGGCGCCTTAGTTCGAATGAACTAAGTAATCATGCATAATGAAGAATGACCTTACCTCTCATATCGTCATGGGAGAACAAGTCTCGCCACTCCACCACTTTGTTCCCATCAACAAAGTTAAGTTAGTTTTTACTAAATAAACAAAGTAAACATGCGTAGGAGCAAACAATAATCTATACAATTCATTAATTCACCAATAATAATAACTAAGATATATCAATAGTTTAAATAACAGAATTTAGACATAAGAAGTAAAAGAACTAACAGTCGCTGAATGGATAAGAGTTTAACAAAGACAATATGGGTAGTTTCTGAATAGATCGAAAGTATAAGTAGCACATGTATTTCTGCACGAGTAATAATGATCCCCTTTGGGTAGCTTTCACTAGCCTATAATTTTATTTTATTTTTATTTTCAATTTTTGGGGACATTACAGTCTTGGAACTCTGAAGCAGGGCCATAGCATATGCCTCCACACGCTGTGCAAGGGTGTGGAGTAACATGACACTCTTAATTCTCTATGTCTCCATTGCGATCTGTATATGGATCCTTAATGTGCGATGGGATTTCCTTAGAAGTGCCAACCCCTTGGCCTACATTGCCTTGGACATCAATCCCATGCTGAAGCAATGTATCTGCCAAGTCAAATAAGGCCTCATGTGTATCCTCAATCATAGGACCCGCAGGAGGATATACCTGAGGGGTTTTTGGTGTGCATGGAGGGCATGGCACATGGTTAGGATCCATCTCGGCCCCTTCCCTATCTTGGGCCATCCCATGACCAACACCTTGGAAGCCTAAAATATCAAAATAGTTAACATGTTTCCCTAGGATGAATTCTGCATATAGCTTCTTGAGGAAATAAAATGGTATGTCCCTATTCCCATGAGGGTCTTCATCGAAGACCATATACCAGTGATCTATCCAATTGGATTTCACATTTGGTTCCACGCACCAGTCTATGGGAATGTGTGCTCAACTGGTGGGTGGAACCAATTTGGTGCTAGGGTCCCATAATAATGAAAACAATTGGTCTTTTGTAATCTTTAGGTTTTTGATGTCTTTATAACTCAAACCATCGGAATAGTATTGCCTCTTGGATTCTTTGTATGAGATAATGTTGTACAAAGATCCTTGGGCATTGGAAATTGTGTTTTTTATGGTTTCCAATTCCTCGGCTAAATATTGCCTCAAATTATCCCCCCCCCCCTCTAAAGGATGAGCTAAGGCGCCTCAATGCACCCAANCCCCTCCGAGTTTGGGTTTGGGTTCGTGTTTGGGTTCATGTTTGGGTTTGGTTCTTGGTTATTAGTGGGTTCGTTTTCCACAGTATATTGCTAATTTCTGTTATCTATTAAGATTTAAACAACAAAATACAAATTGTTTTAATTTATCATTCTTTGATTTAATAATTTTTTTTTATTAAACTTGTTTTAAAAAATATAAAAACTACGAATATAACAAAAACAATAAAAAATTGAAAACAATTTGTAATTGATATGAGTACTTACCTTCCATTGGAGCCAAGCCACCTCCACATCCACCTCCAAATTGACCTCCAAATTCTCAAACGCAAATCGCTGGTGCGGTTTATTGTTGGTGTAGTTTATCGCTCTCCTGAAATGCTTACTGTGAAAATGACAAAGTGAGGCCCACAGCCTCTGTTTTTTGTTCTTGTTTTGTTCTCCATATCGCATATGCGATGTTTAACTTTAAAAAAATGCATATGCGATATATTGCATATGCGATACTGCCTTACTAACCTTAGACTCGTCTTTGGGCTCGATGTTTTCTTAGCGTACCATCAATAAAGCATATGCGTTATCGATTTACACTTCGGAAGTGCGTTTTCGATTTCTTAAGTGGCACTAAAAAGTGGAACCAACTTCGTGCAAGTGCCCTGTATATATTGTTCTATATCTACCTTTGAATACTTCACCCAAAGACGAACTTCGCATTTATTTTGAAAAAAGCAAAAGACTAGCAACAACACCCGGACAATTTAGAAGAAATTATATGTGCATCAATCATTGATTACCATCTATAACGCTCTGCAACCAATGAACACATATGCTTAGCAGAATTTGTGTTGTGCTATACAAAAAAGTGAAAGAGACAATAGAATAGTGATGTTCTATATATCATTAGATATGTAAAATATAGTGAGCATAAGGAAACTGATAACTACTATAGAGAACAACTAATGATATCTTCCTCATATATACTTGATGAAAACATATTTAGATAACGATACTCCTCAACTTGGAAAAATGCCTTCTTAAGCTTGAAAGATATCATACAACAAAATCAACAAAAGTTCACATTTCTACAAATAAAGCATGGGGTGATCTTGATGATGCCTCAACCATGCTTGAAATTACATATTGTAAAGTGTTAAATAGAAATGCAATGATTTCCAATGATATACTCTTGAATGAAAATAAATTCTATGAACAATATAATATTGACATTGACGTTCAACATTTCCAATGCTTGAAAAAAATAAAATTGGGTTCAATAGGCCATATTATATTGTAAAACCACATATGTTAGACAACATATCATTCTTTGACATGAGAATAAAATTGAACAAAGAACAAGCAACTATAGTGAAAGATATATAGACTAAGAAGAAAAAGGTAACAAATGAACCAATCCACTTGTTTTTCACAGTAGGTGCAAGAACTGGAATTTTTTTTATTGCAATAGCAATTTTCCAATCACTTGTACACATGTACAACAATATAATTGAATATGACCCACTTAAATTAAAAGGAATCATAACAACTTATGCAAGAAAATAAACATTTAATGCAGGAGGTGTCACGCTACACTCTACATTCTACATGCCCTTTAACAAAGAAACATATATGCCCCTTAGTAATGAAAAGTTGGATACAATAACAAAGCACTATGAACAACTTCGTGTTGTGCTAATTGATGAAGCATTGCTTGTTGGTTTAACATTCTCATACCACATTGACAAACAATCGTGAGAAATAAAACATAGCCCTATAACATATTTTGGAAATGATGACATGATATTTTATGGGGACTTGTATCAAGCACAACTAGTCAAGTAATCTTTGATATTTGAAACCCCGATATTGAACAAACAAAAATTATCATACAACTTTTGGCAAGAAAAGGTAAAATGATATGAATTTCACATGCCAATGTGTCAAAAAGATGAAATTTTTATAAGAATATTGAACAAAATGAGATCGAATGAACATTTTGATGAGGACATAGAATACATAAATCACGATTGTTATAGATCACCGCCACTAGACCCATTATTTCCCTATTTATTCTACAAAAATATATGTCCAAAGACAATGAAAAATTGCTTTCTTAAGTTGATGAAGAATTAATTTTTCTTCAAGCAATTGATGAAGTTGCAAACAATCAAGAAAAATTTCTATCTTATGAGAAGAAAACAACATTACCAAAAAAAATACTAGTTAAGAGAAACGTTCTACTTGAACTATATGCCAGAAACTACAACATAGAATATGGCCTTGTTAACAGTGTTGATGGAGAAATGAGAAGTTACTCGTACAATAAAAAAAGAAATGGATGTTAGTGGATAGAGTTTGTTGAACTAGCTGTTGCAAAGATGCAAAGAAAAAAGTTCCATGAATTATATCACAATAATATTTCACCAAATTAGACACCAATATTTTGTGTTGTGAAACCATTACCATGTGTTGGAGGAAATATCCAAACTACTATACATAAACAATTTCCTATATATCTAGCATGAGCTAGAACAATATATAGTGCACAATGATTGTCTCTAGATAGACTTGCATTTAATCCAATCAACATTAGGGCACATGGATTAGTATACATTTCATGAGTCAAATCCATGGATTCATTATTTTTAGTCCATAAGTTATCACAACAAAACTTTTCTGTTAAAAAAAAAGTGAAAACATAAAGGAAACGATTATTTATATATGGTTCATGGAAATTGGACTATGTACAGAATTTCAATTACATGTTCCAACAAATTTTCACTTGCAACTTTGAACACACATAGTTTATATGCACATATTGATGACATTATACAAGATGAAGACCTTATAAATAATATGATCCTCTGTTTTCATGAAGTATGAAAAAATTGCCCACCAAACAAAAACAAATTTTTTAAATATAATTTTAACACAACATACTATGTCCATGGTGTCCTTTATTGTGTAGATAAAAACATAAGCATATTTTCAACAAAAAGCTTTTTCTAGTCACAAAGTTGAGCTTGTTATGTTAGAGATATTTTCAAAACGACATACTTTTGTAATCAACATATATGTTGCTCCACTTGCTTCTGTATCATCAATCATCGAAACAATTTCAATGGTCAAAAAACAAATTATTCATGGTGATTGTATATTCATAATCATTGGTGATTTCAACGTAGAAATTCATGTAAGTAGTCAAAGAAGCAAACAACTGCAAGAGTACATGCATCCCCAACAATTGCAAGAGATAACACACAAGTTCGCTCCAAAAACATAAACTCAAATTGACTACATATTGACAAATCTACCTTTCGACCATTGTGGAGTCAATGTATTAGATGCTTATTGGAGTGACCATGATGCGATTCATGCTTTACTGCGTATAATTTAATTTAAATTTTTTTCACACAGCTATCTCATATTCATTCATTATTCAAAATAAAAAAACATTCATTTCAAACTATCGTGTTGCACTCTGCCAATAGATCTCCTTCAAGTATCATTTGCATAATTCAAACATAACATTTCACAAACAACTTTCCTTCTAAGGGGATTTCCCATCAATGCAACATTCACAATTGTAATTTTTCATTTGCACATTACTATCTGTGTTGTTTACTTTCACTTGTTTAATGAAATTGATGTTCAAATCTTAGCCCAGATTTAATTTTGAATACAATGACACAATTTTCTCTTATTCAAATATTTATGAACAATAATCAACACACTGTGACAATGAGAAATACAAAATCAACAGAATATCATATAATATTATTTCATAGAACATGTTTTGAAGTGATGTCATATAATCTTAGATCAAATTGAAGGTAACATTTATTTCGTTCAACTATTTCTTTCAAAAAATAATATGCATATATATAGTTTTTACTTTTCTTGAGTAGATCTGGGTAGTACCAAATGTATTATAACTAGTCAAACTAAAGCATGCTTTAACTATATAAAGTGTTTATTGTGACCAATCTATTTTATTTACCATAATATGTTACTTTATTGTTGTGATATGTGACATGTGCTTTTGTCAACTATATCAACATGAAAAGACAAATTGAAGATGACTAAGAAAAACAAGCATCACAAGCATATGGGAAAAGGTGAATATCTTTAAATTAGATTTAAAGAGATTTCCTTTCATTTTTTCTTAACCTAACTCATGGTTGATTTATCTGTATAGACCAAAAAACAACAACATTGTTCATAAAATAACTATTGGAGAATTAACATTAGAGGAAATTTGAGGTCTAAAATGGGCCTCCTAAGGAAAATAATAAAATAATAGTTATTAATTTTGGAGGAAGAATGAGAAAACTACCTTTTTTGTTTGTATTTTTGACATATCTCCATGTGTTTTTACTCAAATTTTGACCGGAAGAGCTCGTTGGATGAGGAATTTAATTCTACATCCAACGAGTAGCCACACTGCATACTTTTGATAGACCCCGCTACCCCAAAAACAAGAAATACCTGAAAAAATGCGATGACATCATCATCATGTTTTTTCAGGTATTTCTTGTTTTTGGGGTAGCGGGGTCTGTCAAAAGTATGTAGTGGCTACTCGTTGGATGTAGAATTAAATTCTGCATCCAACGAGTTCTCCCGCTTGAAATTTGAGTAAAAACAGAGGGAGATATGTTGAAAATACGAACAAAAAAAGTAGTTTTCTTTGATGACAAATATGTCAATTCAACCATTATGGTTGACTCATTTTATTGAAAATTCTATTGGTTCTTGAATTCCAACTCACAAAATTTATTGTTGGCGCCTTTTCTTATAAGGCCCATTTTAGACATCAAATTTCCTTTAATGCAAGCTGCAAAATAGGAGAAGCCTTCGATCGGGTTGTAATTGTTAAATATAAAGAAATGTTTGACAAAATAAACATGACAAATGTAGTTTTACAAGAAGATCTAGAAAATAAAAAAGGTAATATGGTAGTTACCTTAAATGCATGTGGCAATCTTATTGACAATAATGAAGAAAATCTTGCTCAAGGAAAAAGCAACTGTGTAATAAATCTCAAAGTTGCACCTAAAACTAATTACGACCATGGTGAGTGTGACTATATGTTGATAGTTGGCCATCATACAACCATAGAAAACATAGAATATGTTGGTGAAGAATACCTTTTTATACCAAACATAAATATAATTATACTTCTAGCAACAACAAAGCAGTATACACTCGGAACAATTGTTGCGATTGTAACATCGACAAAGAAATTAGGCACACAGCATGATCTTGACATCAGAGATGGGCACTCAGAAAATGACAAGGAAATTATAAGACTATTTATACCTATTTAAATTTGCAAACATGCACTTCTTTTTTTTTTTTTCCTACTATAAATATCAAAAAAAGGATTTTAACATATGTTTGTTTTTAAATTTCAATTAAAATTATATCAATCATTTGAAAGAAAGTTTAGTGCAATTCAACAACATCTTTTAAAGAAAGATTTTCCTATTTTCCTTTTTATAAATGTGGTGAGATGAAAATATGCACAACCACCTAAATTGTGTACACTGGCATCAACGTTCATCTCACCGATAAAAGCTGAAAAGCCATCGAATGATCTAACAACATTGATGAACTCCACAAATCAGTGAAGACACCGCAACTATATAAACATACATTATATCAAACATATATTCTTCATAAATACATTTCAACTAACAAGGGACACTAAATAATGTCAAAGAGGTTAAAGTCATGTTGCATGTATCAAACATATATTCCATTCCATTTCATCCTACATACTCAAAATGCAATTTAGCTATAGAAAATTTCAAAACAATACAAGGCACAACTGTAATTTGTGTCAAATGTAGCATCGAATTCCCTATCAACTATTTTGATCGGTTAAATTGTACCATTATTAGTACAGAGAATGCAAAAGTGTCATGTATACTGAGAGATGACATCTTAAAAAAGGTATTCCTAGATTTCATTGCACTCTCATATCAAGACTATCTCAAAGACAAATATGTTTTTATCTACATGTTGCATGAATTCTTTATTGACTGGGAGTTTACACTCAATTATGAAAATATAATTCTCGATATAAAGAGATAAGTGACATAATGATAAAATGCTTATTGCATTTTACAAACAGAATTTTCGATGAAACAAGTATGTATAAAACTATTATTCTTTTCAAATTATTTAGAGTTTTGATTTTACAAAATACTAAATGCATTCTTAAACCTGCTTCTGTTATGCATTGTAGGAATCATATTGACAAACTTGCATATATAAATGGAGAAATAACATTTTTGTTACATGTACAAGAACATTGAAGCTCACAAATTTCTTGTTTTGACTTGGATTTGTTCAATCAATTGCTTGCTTCTTACAGTTCATATTTTTGGAATGTTTCATCCATTTTTGCAATAGTCTAGTAAAATATGGGAGATTGGAATTTTGCATTCCCAATAGCTCATACATGTCAGCAATAGATCTTTGTACATGCATGTTAGTAACAGATCTTCATACACTTGTTTCAAATTTTGTACACTTTCTTGCTATGGTTATATCTTGAGTTGAAGAAATGCTAAAACTATGGTTCTCCATATAAAGATCTGATGTTCCAATGCATAAACAACCTCTCCAATGTGTCTTATTTTAGTCATGTCTTGAGTTAAATAAATGCTAAAACTATGGTTCTCCATATAAATATTTGATGTTCCAATGCATAAACAACCTCTCCAATATGTTTTATTTTAATAGATGGTTGAAATTTTAAACTTCAAGAATGTTGGTCAATTGTGTCTAGCAAGGAAAAAGTATCTATAGTATTTGTTCTTTGTTCTTTGAAATTCACAACAGTTTTCGATATTGTTTTATATATGTGTTGTCTTTATTTAAATAAATTTATCTAAAAACAATTTGTTGTTATAGCTATGTTTATTTAAAAGCATAAAACATTTTATGATTAGTAAACTCAACATTAAATATATGTTTAAAACTATATCATAAAACTATATATAAGATTTGATGTAAAAATATATATCTAAAATTTTATGATTAAAAATCTATTTTCAAAATTTTAGTGGATGTGTCTTTAAGGAGATGGACTATATTAATATGATCTCTACTTAAATTGCTATTTTGAAATGTGGATAAGGGGATTTGGTCTATATACTATGCTAAATAGTTATTCTAAGTTTGTAATACGAATATAGTTATTGAAATTAATTAATTAATTATATTTATTTTAATTTTTTTTTATTAACATGATTAAAAACAATTAAATTGTTTTAATATTGATGAAAATTTTCTAGTTATTATAAAATTTTTATTTTAAATTAATAATAAAATATAAATTTATTTATATTTAAAATTAATTTAAACAATTTATATTTTATAATCTATTATTTTACCATTTATAAAAATAATGTTTATAAGATAATATAAAATTGAACAATTAAATAAATTAAATAAATAAATTTAACTTTACAGATTTTACTAAATATATTATTTAAATTAAAAAAAATAAAAATAAAAATAATATTAAATATATTATTTCAATTAAAAAACTAAAATAAAGATTAAATATAGTATTTAAATTAAAGAATTAAAATTAATATTAACTAGTAATAATATGTTTATGTTATATAGATACATTATTTTTATATGAGGAGTTATCAAGATTTAAATTTCTTAAATGTTGCAAATTATAAAAAGATTATTTAATTATTTTTTAGTAACAAGAATTAATGAGTTTACTTAACAAATTGTGATTTTAAACATTTTAAAACAATTTATGTTAAAATATTATTTAAACAATTTATAACCATAATGTTTATAAGGTAATATAAAATTGAACAATTAAATAAATATATTTGAAATTAAATAAATGAAACCAACATTACATAGTTTACTAAATATATTATTTGATCAAAATAATATTAATTAATAATAATTTGTTCATGTTTTTTTTTTGTAAGTTGCTATTTATTAAAAAAAAGGAAAATAATGATACATAGGAGTTTACAAGGCAAAGATGCAGGCCTTCTTAGGATGAGCAGACAAAGAGGTTCAAAATGAAACTAGGCCCTCCCTCCGAGAGGGAAAACAGGTCCACAAAACCAGAACTCTCCCTCGAGGAGGGAAAACAGGCCACCAAGATAGACATATACAAAAAAACTCCCTTGTTCTTGGAGAAAGTAGACTATGAGAAAACAAGTTAATAGATTGGTAATAAAAAAACCTGGTAACCGAAGAAAGACACGTAGCCATGACAAAACCTGTTCAAGGTTTGTGGTAGGGTTCCTCCACAACGGGGCAGTTGTAGCCTAGTGAATCTGGATGCCCTGGCTCACCTAGCTTGACCTTTATATCATCGTTGGACGTAGCCATCTCCTCGTCGCTAGTGGGATTGTCTTCTTCCATTGTACATGTAGGAGGCCTCTTAGTGGGGAGAGGAGCAGTCTTTTTTGCCATGACAGTGTAGGACGAGAACTTACACATTGTGAGAGTGGAGGGGTGACAATGAGGTGGGGGAGTGGTGGAGGATGCACGGGATGGAGTGGTGGTCGGGGCAACAAAGGATATTGGAGGAGTAGATGGTGAAGGTTAAGCTTCTTTGGGAACCAACGACGTGAGTTGAGCTGGAAGCTCAGAGGAGGGTGGAACCAGTGGGTTAAAACAAAGGACTAGTCGAATGAGCAAATTCTTGAAAATCTAATAGTTTCATCTTCTCTTCAGGGCTCTTTCGACTGCACTAAAACACCCAAAAAATTCATCCTCCTAGTCGTTGGAAATCCTCTGGACTTCTTTAGAAATTTCCAGGTCGAAATCATTTTCGCTGGCCTGAGCAGAGAGAGGGATATGACGTTCCTCCTGAACTCCTTGACCCTAATGACCTCTATGAGGGACACCGCATTGTCTCCTAGGCATGGTGGAAAGGCCAAAATGCTGAGCAAACCAGAGCAGAGGTGGTGAAGCTAGGGGACACCGATTGAGAGCAGAGCAAGGTGGTGAAGCAAGAGCTGCAGGAGCAAATGCACCATCCCAGAACTCGATGAAATACATAATGAATGGCACTTTGGCCCAGGCTGGTGAATTAATTTGATGACACTGTGAAAAGATGGCGGAGTCCCATTTGCATGGTTGGGTGCGGCCACGTCCTCTGCTGGATTAAAGTCCCACATTGATGAGGTTGAAGGTGAGGTCATGCGAGGGGGGGGTGGCCCTGTCAGCCTCCCTCGTGTCCATATTGACATGACTAACACCCACATCTAGGGAATAATTTGTTTATGTTATGGAAATTTAATTTTAATAATGTTTATAAGGAAATATAAAATTAAACCATTAAAAAAAGAATTTAAAATTAAATAAATGAAGTCAATATTATATGTTTTGTTTTATTAAATATATTATTTGAATTAAAGAATTAAAAAAATTTGATTAATAATAATTTGTTTATGTTATGTGGACATATGAATTTTATATGAGTAGTTTTAAAGATTTAATTTTTTAAAATGTTGTAAATTATGAAAAGAATATTTAAAGTATTTTTTGGTTATTAGATTTTTTTTAGTAACAAGAATTTATGGATTTATTGAACAAATTGTGACCCAATCAATTAAGTTTATTAAAAGAATACGAATTACAATGCTTAACAAAATTATTATAACACAAAATAATCTTAACCAAAATTGTATGTTGTCCATTATAAGATAATGGTTATCCATCACAATCATTGTACATCATTTAGTAATTGATTTAACATTAAAAAATAAACAACTAAAATTACATAAATAAAGTAATGTTTTCATATAATCATTAACACAATCATAATCAAATGTTGGTAATAATTAATTAACCAATACAAATAAAAAAATAAAATAAAAATTGTATGTTGTCCATTATAAGATAATGGTTATTCATCACAATTATTGTACATCATTTAGTAATTGATTTAACATTAAAAAAATGAACAATTAAAATTATATAAATAAAGTAATGGTTTCATATAATCATTAACACAATCATAATCAAATGTTGGTAATAACTAATTAAACAATAAAAAAAAAAAAAATATAATATAAAGGAAAAATTACTTTATAGCTATTATATTTACTTTTTATAAATAAAGATAAATAATTAAGCCATAAAAATTTCTTGATAAGTTAAAAAAAAATTAATAACATAAAAAATTCTTTAAACCAAAATGATAAGTTCAAGATAAATAATTACATAGACAAAAAGACAACGAGGAACTACAATTCATAAGTGGTTATTAATGGTATTCCAACAAAAAGACGACGAGGAACTACAATTCATAAATTTTTAATTGCATTCAACAATCTGTGCAATAGAAACGAATCAAGCAAAGAAAATTATATGTAGAAACATGGAAATAATTTATGTCAATCAATGCTGGTGTATCCTAACTTAAGGAATACTTTGAAAATTAATAACATATACTAGAAAATTCCTTCAATTATTTATTCACAATGCTATGAAGCATGTTTTCAAATTTATAAAAGTCAACCTCACTTTGATAAGTAAAGGACCCAACACAAATAATACAATAGCTTTTAATACACTAGAGTAAGCATAAGGCATGCACGGGAAACACGGATATTTATCTTCGTTCTTTCTTACAATAGTAAAACAAGTAAGAATGAGAGCAAAATTGTAGCATAGATCATACAAAGAGTTATATTTTTTAATGCCTTTTACTAATTAAATTCAATATTTTTACTCTAGGAATTTCATTAAAAAGTCTATTTAGATTAGAACATCGAGACAAACATAATGGAGAAACTAGCATCAAAGACAAGGGGATCAAACTCGACACCCATCATGTGACCATTTTCTTGAAGTAGTCTTCAGTGAATAATGTTAACACACTTGGGACCAAATTAAGATTGTTTCAACCTTTTGCATCCTAATCAGATTGAATAGGATGACAGTTCCTTATTACGGATCTGTATGATCGGAACTTGTGATCAAGTCACACATCGCAGTATACTGGGCCTTCTAATTCTTTCCGAGTTTTAGGTAATAGATTCACAATAATGGAGAAACTAGCATCAAAGACAAGGGGATCAAACTCGACACCCATCATATGACCATTTTCTTGAAGTAGTCTTCCCAACTAAGCTTTGAGCTTTGATAGCATAAATAACTTGTTGCGAGTATAATAGCTTGACGCCCATATGTAATCCTTATTTCTCTCTCCTCTTTCTCCTTTCTTCTTTATTTTTCTCATTTCCTCATGTTCACCAACTTTAGACCTTTGGATTAACATGTTGTCAACTTGTTGATACAAAACAAAAATACAAAAAACAATGCACATAATACTTAACCTAAGTAGAAAACCAAAAAATATTATTGTTTTTTCCTGCACTATAAGGAAAATGACAAACCTCATTCAAAATTACAAAATCAATGAACATAATACTTAACCTAAGTAGAAAACCAAAAATTATTATGGTTTTTTCTTGCATTATAAGGACAATGACAAACCTCATCAATGAAAATAATCGGTGGGGAAACTTTTATAGCCAAAGAGAACAATGCCCTTACATTCTTCTCATCTTCTCCAAACCACTACATATTACCGAAACTCATAAGTGATTTATGAGTAATTCATGACGAACTCAAAATAATTAATAAATTTTTGGTTCATGGAGTCTGGGAAGGTGTCATGATGTCGTGTTCCATGCAAGCTTCTAGGGCCACGGAGATGAAATTCTCCTTCCACCAATTCAAAGCAGTCCATTGACTGCTGCAATATTTTCAACCATGGTAATGCATGTGCATAGGATGAGACAAGTATATAAGAACATTTTCTTGTGCCCCTTCTAACATGACCTCTAAATATACGTTGTGCTATTTCAAATATCTC
Source organism: Pseudotsuga menziesii (assembly GCA_001517045.1). Classification (NCBI taxonomy): domain Eukaryota; kingdom Viridiplantae; phylum Streptophyta; class Pinopsida; order Pinales; family Pinaceae; genus Pseudotsuga; species Pseudotsuga menziesii. The sequence goes on from LPNX010847969.1 coordinate 625,640, forward strand.
AACATTTATAATTACCATCATTATTTCCTTCAGATGGTCAATTCTAACTTGAACCTCTTGGATTGGGAGAAAAATTTGTGTCTTTCCTTCCTTGAATAGTAGAATTGCTTTTTCTTTTTCAATAGTTTTCATACAACCATGAAGAAGGCCACATTTATAACCCTTAAATACTTTAGATATTTTCTTTATTTTTGCAGTAGCTGCATCGATTTTTGTAATTTGTTCACTTTCATCTATTGCTGGGTAAACAAAAACAAATCTTACACCATATGTTCCTGTTATGTCTACCACTCCAATTCCTAGGACCATGCTCCTAGGACCATGCATTTATCTCTTCACAAAAACATTCCACTCAGTAAGATAAATGAACTTCCACCAGGTCAAATTCCTATGAAAACACTTGTTGTCCATGAAAACAAAAATTCGTTTGAGCTATGCAACTCCAAATCTAGAACATTTCTCAATGGTCCATCTAACTAGCATAACTTTTTATTTGAAGGTAGACTTTCATTTGATTCTTCTAGATAATATCTCATTCTTAGATTTCCATAACCCTCTTTTGTACTAACACAATTTTACACGAGTATATTAAAATTCCTCCTTGAGGTATCTGCAATAATACCAAGACCAAATTGAAGCACTTGCAAACTCATTCAAAATTTTGTAGGTAATTCTTGATCAATACGTTACTTTCCAATTGGAAAAGGAACACTCATCATAACAAAGCCTAACTTTGTGTAAGCTAGCGTCAACGTTTTTAGGCATGTCGAACTCAATCCTTTCCCGAAAGTTGGGAGGAAGACATCCTAAAAACTGTTGTATTTTTACTTTCTCGTCCTTGATGTATGGTACATAATGCAACAGATCCAAAAATATGTTAATAGAAGCATCCATAGTCATGGATCTCATACGTAACTCGTGAAACTCTTTCACTTTTCTATCGAAGAACCTTTCTGACATGTATTTCTCTTAAAAGATCTTGCGAAACTTACTCCACCATATTTCTCTTAACTCATCTTTCTTGGTATGCTTCAAGTCTCTCCACCATCTAGCTGCTTTGCCTAAAACTAATCACAACCATGTTGAGTGTGACTATATGTTGATATTTGACCATCATACAACCATAGAAAACATAGAATATGTTTGTGAATAATACCTTTTTATAGTTCTCAATGCTCCATCTGACTAGCATAACTTTTTCTTTGAAGGTAGACTTTCATTTGATTCTTCTAGATAATATCTCATTCTTAGATTTCCATAACCCTCTTTTCTACTAACACCATTTTACACGAGTATATTAAAATTCCTCCTTGAGGTATCTACAATAATACCTAGACCAAATTGAAGCACTTGCAAACTCATTCAAAATTTTGTAGGTAATTCTTGATCAATACGTTACTTTCCAATTGGAAAAGGAACACTCATAAAGTTCCCATAGGCCATGTATCCTCCTATTATAGGAGGAAAAAACATAGGAGAAAAAAAAAGGGAAATCAATATATAAGCAACCATAGCTCCTATCCACATTGGTGCATACACTAGATGCTTGAAGCTTGATGGCATTGTGGCCTGCATTGGCATGGGAATTAATATGATCATATGAAACCATTTGCCAATCTCTATGTTAGGATTTTGTAACGAGGATATTATATCCAATATAAGTATAGTAATGCATAAACAAGATAGAAATATTATAACAATTATGCATAAACTAAATATAAATATAGTAATGCATAAACAAGATAGAAATATTATATCAATTAGATGATCCATAGTCATAAAGATGATACAAATATGATAATTCATGCAAGAAGAAATATAATCCAAATGATTTGGCCATGATGAACAATGAATAATGTGTTGCTAACTTGAATTTGGTAATCCATTCAACCTTTCTTAATAAAAGTTAGATAGTCTAAATGAAAGAGGTGTAGTGAGAAATCTATCAAAAGCATGCCAGAATTTAGTGAGCTTAAACTAGGTCATCATGTCTCTTGAAAACTCTGCAACAACAGTTAATTTTTTATTACAAGTATAATAAATCTTTAAGTAGAATTTTTTGGTAGTATTTTAGAAATTCTTTGTAAGGAACCTTTGAATCTAGATTCCTATTTGGATTCTATCCCCATTCCACCTGTGGAGTTAGATATATTTTGGGACGAATGTATTTGCTCTAGAATGGAACTTGATGTGAACCAAACTTTTGACATGCCAAACAAAGTAAGTGATGTTGATTCTCAACGATATCTGGTAGGTTAAACTAAAGAAATTAATATGTAGTTACGTTGTCTTGAAGGGAAGTAATCCAATGGCTTGACCACTTGTTAGATGAACAATTTGGCCTTTGACTAATAAAACACCCTCAAAATAGTAGGAAAACACTTCACAGTGGGATGAAATCTTATCACATAAACCTTGTTTGTATATTGCATCAATGCATACTAGACTAATTAAAAAGTGGGGGAAAAGGATCCAAACAAATGCATGTAATGTACTTTTAAAAATTCTTGCATGCAATAGAATGTTTTGAGAGTAAATGATGACTTAGTGATATCCTTGGTGAGATTTTTCTTATTTGGATTCAAATGAATCCCCATTGTAGGAAATATTCATCCCTTTGGCCATTTTTGTTGTTGTGTGGAGATATTCCCATGATAAATAACTAAGGAAAACTTGAAAGATAGATTTCCAAAGTTAAGTGCTTCTAATACAAACAACTTGGCAAGTTTCTCAATGTGTTCTACAATAGAATTTGACTTTCTTTCTTAATTGGATAATTACTAAAAAAATTATATCATTGGATTCCCTTGGTAACCTTGTCATTTAAGGTAGGAATTGAATAGGGTGATTATACTCGTAGAGGATATCTACAGATAATACATTTGAGGCAGTTGGATTTCCCCCCCAAGGACTTGGTCCTAAGATGGAATTCTACTTTGAATACTTCATGAAGCAAAGGGGTGTTATTATTATCATACCTACATATACGTAGAGACATTGGATACATAACCTTATGATCCCTCACAGCCTCAAAGATACTCTCACTAGATTTGGATTGAGACAAATAATTTCATATACTCTCAATAGCTTTGGATTGAGACAAATGATTGCATTATACGATTGAAAAGGATTTTCTTGTACCAATTACAAGAGGTTGAATTAGAGGAGCACCTCATATTCAAATGTCTCATTTATTATGATATCATACAGATATCCCACTCCCTCCATTCGAACTTGAAGGGTTCACTCACTATCATCATATTTTGACTAGGCAATAGATTCCTAGCTCTTTTTATGTGTGAGGTGTTAGTATTATCACATATTACAAGGACGTCCTTGGGAAAATCCCCTTAGGGGGGTCACTTATTTATTTCCTTATATTTTGTCTACTAGTGGAAACTAGAGATAGGTAAAGACCTAAGACATTTTTAATACTAAATCAGTGATACCATAGACCTTTTCTCAATGTTCAAATGATATACCCACATCCTTGAGGTTTTGAGGATTTCATGTTCTTGACCTTAACATTTTGACGTTTTGAGTTTGACCCATGCAATGGAGCTCATCAATTTTAGCCATCAACTATATAAAGAAAATTTTTTATTGCAAATTATCCTAGATACATATCATCTTTGATTTTGTACAAAGGTTCTATTGTGGCATATATTCTCTTTGAAATGATTCCTAGGTGGATGTAACACAAATAAATAAAAAATTAGTTAAATTAGGTGCATATTGAATGAAAGTGAGAGCAAACTCACTCAACACTATGAAAATATAGTCCACACACATAGCCTTTGTCCTTTGCATACATACACTAACAAGATTGAAAAAATTAGGAAAGGATGCAAGGGTTTCAATGATCCTCACTAACCATGCCTGAATTATTATTGTTCAAATGATGAAAAACAATATTCTAAAGTGATTCCGTATGTGTCGAAAGGTGTGATGCAAATGGTCAAATATTTTAGTTAATACATTACAATTAAGACAAAGTAATTACTAATATAATAGCCATATCTAACTAGAAAGGTGTATATGGATATGAAGAATAAATCCTCGTAGCACTGTGATCTATGTTACTTTGTTCAAATGTAGGACACATATGTGATAATTATGTATTGTATAGTAGTCCTAATCAAAGAATCAAAAAAATGTTAAAGCCTAGGTTTTTGGTAAACAAACCCTAGAGCTTCTCAAGTGGAGTGAAAAGTAGATACAAAATTTGGATAAAGGCTAACAAGCTTACCAATAATAACAAATACATTGGATATTTGACTTAGGTATCTTTCATTATTCAACTAAGAGTTTAAGTGTTTTTAACTTAGAGAGATCTAGTCTTTAATTCAATATAGTTAGCTTGGATTTAAAGCAACCAACTTATTTTCAAGATGGTAAGATTGAATTTCATTGGGTGTACCAAATACAATTTCCAACTTTATCCAAGCCACATCAAGTTGGTTAATTCCTTTAAGAAAAAATAATAATTCATTAAATATGGAAATTCCTATTAATCCACATGCTCCATTATTTTTATCATCCCATTTTAATTCTTTGAGGCATCAGTGGGGGCAGTTTATTTTCCCAAGGTAATTCGGTAAATTACCTTACATCCTAGGGCACCGTCCATATGAAATTTCCAGGAGAATAAGTTGGTACTAGAAATCATAAGATCACTTGGACTATCCATATTATATATTTAGGTAATATGGTTTCAAAAATAGAAACCGATGGTCTAAATGAAATGATCTAAAAAAATTAGTTAAAAAAATGACACCTAAAATGAACTCTAGAGTCAAAGTTATTCTCTTTTGATTAAATGAATAAAATGGAAATAAAAATCCATGTAGAAAGAATAATTCTATCCATGTGGTTATGAATGCACAATGTGGTAAATATCCCTCCTACCCCCCCCCCCTCCCTCTCCCTATCCCAATGCTTACTAACTTTGTTGTTCACTTTTACAAATATGTTTCTTTTTAAAATAAGTCATCTATCTTTATAAATCAAGTGGGAGACAATTTTAAAATGAAGTTACTTTATATATTAAAGATCCATTAACTTTTTCAAAAAGTAACTTAACCAACAAAAAGGACTTGAACTTGAGATTTATTTCTTAATAAAGTAACTTTTAACAAAGTGAGTTAAACAAAAGATGTCATAATATTACGAAGGAGAATGTTGTTAATGTTGTTGTTGTTGTTGTTTTCAGAGAGAGTTCCTACCAAAAAAAAAACTTTCTTTTGTCCTATAAGACACTTTTACAAAGCCACACACAATCAAAAGATAAATTTCAAAACTAAAAATTCTCAAATTTTTTGTTAGACCTTGGTTATCTACCTAAAAAATGCAATTTTCTCATAGTTTATGGTTTAGTGAGTTCACAAAAATCACATGACAAAGAGCATACATAGTCCAAAAAACCCTTTCTACTTTGATTTTGAATTTTCAAGTTCACGAAGAAAACATGGAAAAGAGCATATGCAAAGAGACAAGGTAACCAAAGGGGAATAAAACATAAATCCAAGTTGAAATATGAAACAACATGATTTTTTTTTAATATGTAAATCTAAATAATATACCTACAAATCTAGTTAAATGACCTTATCATTGGAACATAAACATTTTTTGAAGTGCTCTGCATGCCCGTTAGAGTACTGAGTCTGTATTTTTCTAAACTCTCCTTTGTAGTGACTGAGCTCATTCTAATAAATTCCAAGGAAGATAACATTTTTCACTTGTTGTTTCTATGTTGTTTCTATTGTTTAACTATGTTGCGGGAGAATAATTTCTAGGAGTTTGACAATAACTAGTTTTTCAAAATATCAAATTGTAACATAGGAAAATTCTAACAGAGTTTAATCGTTTAGTCATTTATCTATTTACAATTTATCTGCTTCTTCCATTTCCTATGCATTTTACCTTATTGCATATTTATAAAACAATGAATTACTAAAAAAAACATCAACAGAAGAATCCCTGGAATTATGTATGTTGAAAATAACTCCCTTTCTCCCGTAGCCTTACCCGTCCAAGGATTTGTTACCAAACCGAATGAATTACCCTGTCGACCATCTCCTATAGTACCGACCCTAGCTAACTGATGGGTTTCCTAGACCCCAATCCCACATATCAATAATATTGAGAGAAGCTTCCTTTCCTTTCGAAGAATTTTCCACCCTTGAGTTAACCCCCTCCTCAAGATTTGTAATATCCCAAAATTTGACCTAGCACTTATGGGCATAAGCCCCATTGATTATGATGTTACTATAATGATTTATTTTGGTATATTGGGTCTAGAACCCCATTGCATATGAACATGATGATTTGTTTGATATCACGGGGACTTCACTTAGGAAACCTCTCACATAGCACGTGCGATCGTGGGATATTAAAGAATACCCTTAATTTTGAGAGATATTGACCCAAACTCTTTTTGTTGAAACCCCCTCCCAATACTTAAAACCTCCTCCCCACCCCTTTTTATACCTCAATCCTTATAAACCACCCTACCCACCCCCACCTTAAACCCCTCATCCCCCCAATACATGCAATATATTGGTTCGATTTTTGATAATTTTAAAACCCACAATATGAACTAACGTGATAGTATATTGGTCAACAAGTGAAGCCCCCATGTTTGATATATTGGGCATAATCCAATTACATATGTTTTATGTATGATTTTATGTGTTGGGTGTGGACCCTGAAGCACATGATTGACGAGATGTTTTGTGTTGAGCGGGGAGCTGTGGAGCACATGAGTATTTAAATGATTGTGTTGAGAAAGAATCTCTGGAGCACATGAGTGTTTATGTTGTGTTGAGCAAGAAGCTTTGGAACACATGAGTTATGAAAACCTTTGTGTTGAGAAGGAAGCTCTGAAGCACATGAAAAGATAAATTGGAAGTGTTGGGAATAAGCCCTAGAGCCTTCCAATTTGATGTTGAGCATAAGCTCTGGAACATTGGATCCTTGGCCATTGTATCCCTAGGTGTATCCTACAAGTACATCCTAGCATTAGTGTTGAGCGAGGAGCTCTGGAATTGCACTAAGTTTGTATCTCCTTGCTTTTAGTGTTGAGTATGGGATCTGGATAAGCGCTAGGAGTTAATGAAAAGAATTAATTATGTTGAGTGAAAATGAATTGAGTAAATTATTGATCTCATTTTACTTATTTATAAGTGATTAAATGAAATTTCGTATTTCTGTATCTCATCAAGTACTGAATAACTACCATGTTATACGAGGGAATCCAACATGCAAGGATGTCTAAAGTTTCCTAGCCTAGTAGACCTAACCACCTACTTGACGGCCTTAATGAAGAAAGTGTACTAAGTTTAGGGATCATATTATATGATACCTAATGACAAATGTTAACAAATAGTATATATAAGTATATATTTTATACATGACATGTATAAAGAGTAAGCATAGTAATAATAATAATAGTATAAGAAATAAAGAATGGCTCCATCTATTATTATTATTATTACTAAAAGATAATTAAATATTATAATGCCTACAAGAGTCCAAATAAGAACTAGTTAAAAGTTCCTAAGTTAAATATTAAAAATGCCTAAATTAAATATGTTGATGTATTTGTAACTTCGGAATGTATTCACTTTTATATATTATATATTGTACCCCGATGTTTATTACGGGAAGTATATGTAATGTAATTGAGTCATGTCATGCCCTAATGTTCCGATCAAGAGATTCAATAATATAAATAAGTCATGTAAATTCATTGAGTTTAACCCTCCATTATAAGTTGCGGAAATAATTAGTCCCCACACTTGAGTTAAGGTTAACCCTCCTTGTTGATCGGAGGGCCAAGTCCCCATAGTTATGGGGCACTAGGGTTATTAGACTCTCCTAGAGAAGTCGGCTCTGGTAAGTAATTGTTAAGTGAGGTCGACTTGTTGGAGGGAAATTAAGTGAAAAAAAGAATATAAATAGAGAGTGAGCCTCTCTATTTATCACACACACTCACTCAATGGGGCACATGAGTGAGAGAGGAGAAGCTCTCTCAAGTGTGAGAGAGAGAACAACTGTGGATATCATCTTTTCTGTCTTTGGGTTTTACTGCTGCCATTGGTGCTCATTCTATCTCTAAGGAAGTTGTGGGGTTTTCTCCTTTATGGTTTCCTTAAGAAAAATATCTTGTTTCTATTGTCTCTTGTGATTGATTGCTGTGAATGTTATTCTCTCAGTTAAGATCCTAAGATCATATTGCTTAAATGATAAAAATCTAACATGGTATCAGAGCTAACCTGAGAAGAAGGCATTGTGCAGCTATAAAATCTAGGGCTTCTTACTTTTTGGGTCTCTCTCCACAATACATCATCAAAAGAAGGATAGGATGAACCTCCATTGAAGGGCACATCTTTCTATCGAAGCAGAATTTGATTCCAAACAGTTTCAGTTTTTGCTTTGAGAAATTAGGGCTTTTTATAGAAGAGGAATTTTTTAGTGAGCCTAGCATAGGATTTATCTCCTCCTCAAAATATAAATTTAGAGACCAAGGTTGAGATTTTTGGTTGGGTAAAACTACGGGAAAGTCAAACCCTAATTTGACCCCAGGCCTAAAAAAACCTAAAATACTAAAATGGGTAGTTTTGGTAGATTCACCATATCTAGAGATTGGAGAAGGACCAAGAGCCGAAAATTTCACAGTCTGAAGATAAAATCCTGATGTACACTATGTAAAAGTGTCATCCTTATATTCGCTATATTCTGGGAGATAGGATTCCTCCAATTCTGGGTGCCAACCTCTTCCAGGATTCATCCCTAAACATGACACCTAGGGATAATTGCAATATATCGATATAAAAAGATCCAAATGAAAATTTTCAAGATGTTCTAGATAGGGCATAGACTGTACTTTATTTGGTAAAAGTTTTAGATCTTGAAGGTGAAACAGTGACACGTGGAAGTCTGTACAACTTCGCTATGTTGAACAATCCTGAAACAAGTCACCCTGGGAAAAATCTCATAAGTCACAGTTGGTGAAACCAATTCTAGTAAAAACTATGGTGTTGGAAAGAGGATAGATGAGGTTACCTGAGTACAAAATTTCAGACACATAGGAGCAGTAAGTTAGGAGATACCATAGAAACAGTATCAGGAATTTCTGCAGAAGAAATTGGAAAACTAGGGCTTCCTGTTCTGGGAGCTTCCCTTCACTATTTTCAGAAAAGGAGTACACTGGACAGATTGCCTTGAATAGGTCTATATTTCTATCCAATCATATATTAAATATTCCAAGTTTTGAAAATTAGGGTTTCTCTGACAAACCCTAGATCAGCGAGCTCTGGAACCTGGATGGACACCTCAAATCGGTAAGATCTAATATTTTGTATATTTACATTTGAGGTTCTCATTTTAAAATGACTAATCACACCAACTTGATGACAAGCTTGGTCAGGTTGAAAAATTACAAGCATGGAAGTATTGGATCTCACTATTTCTTGAAGAAAATGAAATTGGACACCTACATAAGTGGAAAGGTTCCAGTTCCAGAGGGAGATGAGGCTAAAATCCTTACACAAGAAGAAATTGGTCAAGGCCAAGAAGATCATTGCTGATTCAATCACAGATCACCTTATACCACAAGTGTCTTCCTTAAAGACACTGAAAGAGATGTTTGATTCCTTGAGCAAGCTATTTGAAGGAAAGAATATAAATCAAAAGATGACTTTGAGAAAGCAGTTGAAGAATGTGAAGATCCAGAATGCATAGACCATATAGTCATACTTTACAAGGGTCTCTCAAATCAAAGAACAACTTGAAGCGGTAGAAGAAGAAGTGGAGAATGAAGAAGTTGTGATAACCACCTTGAAAGGCCTCCTAGGAACATAGGATTCATTCATTCAAGGAATGTGTGCCCGAAGGAAGTGATTAATTTCAGCAAACTTTGGGAAGCACACACACAAGAAGAAGCTCGACTCATAATAAGAGAAAAGAAGATGGGAGCAACTGAAGATCAAGATTTCAGGATTCAAGGAAGATACCTCAAGCGATGAGGAATATGAAGAACTCAATTCTTGAAGAACCTCTTATCCATCTTAAGCATTTGGATAAGAAATGATGCTGTTATGAATGAAGAAGATGATGGAGCTGAAAGAAGGAGTCTACCCATGAAACAAATAAAGATAAGTGTTCAATTGTCATTTCATGATATTGTTTTGTTATGCATTTGTTTATATTTAATTGATGTATTATGCATGATAGAATGTTTGCATTAATGAAAGAATACTACTAATATGCATGTGATGTGTAAGTAGTGCATGGTGCTATAAAACTATCCATTGATACTTATCTATAATGAAACCTCTTTGCTGACATATTGGATTAGTGCACAATATCAATGTTGTCCTGGTAGAGATGGAAGGCATCTAGAAATTTTTCGTGAGATATGGATGAATGTTGTATTGGATAAAATAGTTGCATGATCATATATTTATGCATAAGAATTTTCCAATATGAATATGCCTTATGAAATGTTTCTAACCATAAAAATCATGCATTTGACTTGTGGGAAAGATCGCATACAATCGCTTACAAGCAAAGAAGGATGAGACTTTTTCCGAAGAACAAGTGACGACAGTTCGAGAAATAATACAAGATGAAGAATAATATGACAATACTTTCAAAGAAAGAAAGAGGTCTCATACACAGTGCAATTATGTGACACTGTTGAGCGACATAATTGATGCAGAGCCTTCCAGCTATGAAGAAGTAGCCAAGAAGAAAGGGAATGAGAGTACCAGTTCAAGAAGAATGATGTCTAGGATGTAGTATCGAGACCTGAAGGGAAGTCCTTAGTATATTCCATATGGATCTACAAGATCCAACATGCAGTAGATGGCAACATTGTGGGATACAAGGCAATATTAGTAGCACGAGGCTTCTCACAGAAAGAAGGAATAGACTACGAAGAGACATTTGCACCCACTGGAAGGTAAGACACATGGAAGGCAGAATCATGTGTGCAAAATTAAAGAAGGCCTTGTATGAGCTTAAAAGGAACCCATGGGATAACACATACATGAGGACCTTGAAGATCACATAAGATATTAACCTTTGCTACAAGGTTAAAGATGAAATCCTATAGAGGATTACAAGCTCATAGATGGGTGTGAGAAGAACTTTTGAAAAGGTTCAAGATAGAGGATCTTGGTATCCAGTGACCCTAGATGGATACATAGAATATTAATAGCAGAGGAAGCTACTTGTCACTTTGGTACAGAATGTTTCAATACATAGAGTATGAAATCTAGAGGGAGAATGATGCTCCACTTCAGAGGGAGTGACTACAGAAGATCCTGAGGTTTGGCATAGTACGACAGGATGGACAAGTTACTGATGGCTCTAAGATTTACTGAGAGTAAAGAATATTCCAACCTTTACTTCAAGGTTGAAGGCAGAAGACCAGTGATGCTCCTGCTATATATCAATGACTTGTTCTTGATGGAAAAGAGGAACTGATTAAAGTTGCAAGAAGGAGACTTGCTTCCGAGTTTGAGATGAAGGACTTGGATATGATGCACTACTTTCTAGGCATGGAGGTGTGGCAGAATCCAAGTGGAACTCCTTGGGACAAGGGAAGTATGCACTAGAGATCCTGAAGAGGTTCAGGATGATGGACTGCAAGGTCATGGCCACACCTATGGAATCAAACATAAATATATTAAGTGACGCTTCATCAAAGATGGTTGATGCCATTATGTATCATCAAATTTTTTGTTCCTTGATGTACCTAACAAATATGAGACCATATATTTGCTTTTCTGTGAACACATTGAGACATGTTCAATTGATGATTGCAAAGCATGCATTGAAGTACCTAAAGGGTACAATTGATTATGGGCTCAAGTATGAGGTGAATTAGAAGATTAACCTTGAGGGTTGTGTGGATTCGGATTGGGAAGGAAGTGCCATTGATAGGAAGAGCACTTCTTGGTGTAGCAGGAAGTAGTCCTGCATGTAACTTAGTACAACCGAGGAAAAATATGTTGCCACTTGCTATTTGGGAGGTAGAATGTTTCTTTTGAAAGCTACTATTTGATTTGATTGATCTGACTTTCATTTTTGTATGATGCAGAGAGGAGAAGTGAAGCTCCAGTTTGTGATCCAGATCGAGATCTCTCGAAAAAGGGAGTTTTAGCATAGCTGGTGAGACAGGTTGTCTGAGCATAAATCCTGGAGAAGCTCATAGGTTGCTTAGATGTAATCAGTCATGTAGGTTATCCTTGGATGTAATCGGTCCTGGTTAAGCTCGCAGGTTATCCTTGGACGTAATCATCCCTGATGTGATTCTATGCTAGAAATGGCCAGAGTGAAGTTTGAGTACTTCAAGAAGAAGCTTGGTGTTCTCCAGATAGAGGTTCCCTCCAAAGGGAATTGATGTGTCCATTGGCCTTTCTAACATGGTGGAAGGTTGAGCTTCACATGGTCAGATGTAAGTGCAAAGATTCTTTGATGTGATTGTGGGTTGTGTTACCACATGATCAGTGTAGAGATATTCAGATGTGATTGTGGGATGTGTTCCCACATCATCAGTGCAGAGCCGTTCTGATGTGATTGAGGGATGTTTTCCCACATGATCAGATATAAGTGTAGAGATATTCAGATGTGATTGTGGGATGTGTTCCCACATGATCAATGAAGATCCATTCTGATGTGATTGCGAGATGTGTTCCCACATAATCAGATGTAAGTGTAGATCCTTTCTGACAAGATGAGGTCAGATGTAAGTGCAAAGCCTTTCTAACAAGATGAGGTTGGACATAAGTGCATAGCCTTTCTGACAAGATGAGGTCAGATGTAAGTGCAGCACCTTTCTGACAATATGAGGTTGGATGTAAGTGCAGAGCCTTTCTGATAAGATGAGGTCGGATGTATGTTTAGAGACTTTCTGATAAGATGAGGTCGGATGTAAGTGCAGCTCCTTTTTGACAATATGAGGTTGGATGTAAGTGCAGAGCCTTTCTGACAATATGAGGTCAGATGTGAGTGTTGGGCCTTTCTGACATGGGTTTTGGATGTGTTCCTCCCATGGTCATATGTGAGTGCTGCGTGTGACTTTATGACATGGTTCATTCCATGGTCAGATATAAGTGCTAAAGATGATGAATACCTACATGAAGGCTAGGCCTACATCCAACATGAAAAAGGGCCGGCTCTCTAGAAATTCCTGTGACAAGTAGAATTGAGATAGCAGCAGTGATGATTCAAACTTGATGATGATCCAGTGATGATCTAGATCAAGTGATGATCTAGACTTGATGATGATCTAATGATGATCCAGTGACGATCTAGATCAAGTGTTGATCCAGACTTGATGATGATCCAATGATGCTCCAGATCAAGTGATGATCCAGACTCGATGATGATCCAATGATGATTCAGATATTGTGATGATCCAGAATTGATAAAGATGACTTGACGATGAATATGATTTGATGATTTGATGAATTTAAGATGAAGATGACTTGAATATGAAGATGACTTGATGATGATCCAGATGATACAGAGAAGAAGACTTGTGCCGATAAATTTTGTCAAGAGAATACCTTCCTAGTTAAGAGGGAGTGTTGATGTATTTGTAACTTAGGAATGTATTCACTTGTATATCTTATATATTGTACCCCGATGTTTATTCTAGGAAGTATCTGTAATGTAATTGATTCATGTCATGCCCCGATGTTCTGATCGGGAGATTCAATAATATAAACAAGTCATGTAAAGTCATTGATGCTAATCCTCCATTGTAAGTTAGGGAAATAGTCCCCACAATTGAGTTAAGGTTAACCCTCCTTGTTGATCAGAGGGAAAAGTCCCCACAGTTGTGGGGCACTAGGGTTATTAGACTCTCCTAGAGAAGTCAACCCTGGTAAGTAATTGTTAAGTGAGGCCGACTTGTTGGAGTGGACATTAAGTGAAAAAAAGAATATAAATAGAGAGTGATCCTCTCTATTTATCACACATACTCACTCACTGGGGCTTATGAGTGAGAGAGGAGAAGCTCAATCAAGTGAGAGAGAGAGAACAGCTGTGGAGATCATCTTTTGTCTTTGGGTTTTACTGCTACCATTGGTGCTCATTCTATCTCTAAGGAAGTTGCAAGGTTTTTGTTATACCTAAATCCGGTCACCATCATGTGATGAGATCCTTAACCCTTGTGTTTTCCCTTAATCCAAAAACTTGGAGTGGAAACTTGCTCTGGATGTTAATTCTACTTGAAAAAACCTAGCACCGCACTTACCCTTTGGCTGATGAGCGGTACCTTCTTCAACACCGCCTATATCTCGTTGTAGAGAAGTGGTGCCACCACCTATAGGCTTTGTTATTAAAGCGGTTCTCACCACTGATATGTCATAAGGGAACAAAAGCGGTACCTTGGGTTAAAAGGGAGAAAGAGAAGTTTCTCGAGGCTTCTAGATCATGAGCCTCGTGTCCTCCCTTATCCCTATCAATATGGATTAGTTTGAGCTCGAGATCCCCCTTGGTAGGATCTTGGAGCCACCTCACCCACAATTCTCTCAACTATCCCTATCCATTAAGCCTTATAAATACAAGCTCATATCCATAGTTGAGAGGGAGAACTGAATGGTATTGTTATGATGGTTAATTGACTACCTAGTCCAAATCATTGGAGAGCATAGAGAGCAAGTTGGAGCTTTTGGGGATGAAGTGTTTGTCTTTTGGAGGAGTTTGTCAACACTAAGGCAATGGTTGTAATCTTCTTCATTCATTCTTAATGCAAAGCTGATTTCCATCCCGCATATCTATTGTTTTGATTTCACATGTATATGTTACTAGCTTCCTTAGTCACTAGTATGGATGTGTAGATGAATTTCTTTTAACTTTGATGTGCTTGTTTGTTTGACATGTTTGTAGGTACACAGGTTCGCAATCAAAGCAGTATTCCAGGTATCTACGACATTCAGGGAAGGTCTTCATCCTTTGTCATTCACTCATTTGTTCTAGATTTGAACCATTTAGACTAGAGAAACAGCTTCTGTCTGCAGAAGGTGCAATATTCTTGATAAAAATTTTCTCCTTTATGGTTTACCCTAGGAAAATCTCTTATTTCTATTTTCTCTTGTGATTGATTGATGTGCATGTTATTCTCTCAGTTAATATCCTAATATCATATTGCTTAAATGATAAAATTCTAACAAAATAAAAGGGTTAAATCAAGAAATCAAATGATTCTTGATTTAACTGCCCCTTTAACTGAAAAGCCTTCCTATAAAAACCCAAGCCAAAGAGAGGCTTGGGGATCTTACATATTTTTGGTGATTCATATTCTGCCTGATTATTGTCAAGAGATTTCTCAGAGAATATTTTCCTAAGAGGAAAAAGGAGAACTAATTCCAAACTTGATATCCTAGTTAGGGAAGCCTTACCTTAGGAGCTCTAAGCTACTTGCATGTTGGAACCATCTTAGGGGGATATGTATTGAAACCAGGAACGATTATGGGTCACGGTTGGGTGGAACATGGTAGTTCCCAAGTGATTTGGTTATCTATATAGAGGTCAAATATGTTAGTGAGTTTGTTAATGCTGGGTATTTGAGTGTGCAGGTTTTCAACCATTAAAATAGCTTCATCTTGTAGGTATGAGGTTCTTGATTTTTCCTTGTAATCTATACAAGTTTTACCTTTTGAAGTAGGTTAAATTATTAATGATTATGTAGGAGCTGTTTGCTATAAACTAGGCTATATTTTCTACAACTCTTAAGCCTATCTACGAATCTAAAAGTCTTGTCTATAGTTCATTTCTGAAATTTATTTTTCTAACCAAGTATTTAAGGGTTTTTTTTTTCTGGTTTATTTCTGAAATTCATTTCCTGTTTTATAATTTAAGGGTTTATGTTTTATTTCTAAGTTCTTGTCTACAATTTATTTCCATTGATTTTCCAAGACCTAGAACTACTTAAAACAGAACCTAAGAAACAAATCATTTCCATTTTTTATTATAAACATAACCATATTCAAAATAACAAAATAAATGACAAACTAAAGCTATCGAGACCATCTAATGGACCGGAGTTACATTATATAAATAAACAATACTAAACACAAATCATTCTCATTCATAATAACCAAGCTATACATTTAAAACCATAAAATACAATATCCAAAGCTTACACCATATAAATGAAAAGAAGTCACAAGATCGAATTCTGTGGGCATGAATGCCCACATAATTTATTTCACACACACATACTTTACAACCATCATGAACCAGGATCAAATACTGTGGATCCACCCATATACATTTAAAAAAACACCACATCGAATCTTGTAGGATTCGCTATTATCCTTACCAAAAGCTGTAACGTTTCGGTTATCAACTACACAGACCACGCTAAAAAAATCAATTGCCATAAAGAATAAAACACAACCCAAAACTGTTGCTCTGTAAATGTTTCCCTAATTCTTACCAAATCAATCATACAAGATGTAACACATTATAACCACATACAGGAATAAGAACACCAAGTTAAAAATTACACGGTATATCTTTTACATGGCTCACGACTAGTTATGCAAAATGATAAACCCTATCTTAAACCCATTAAAGCCTCTGTCAACACTAAGCATATAGCAACAACATTCATTTGTAGAGTAAAAACCACAGTCATGACCTCTTTAAAATTAAATACACAAATAATAAGTAAAACCATGATTTCAACCATAAATAGACATTTCAATTCATCCATTACATAGTCGCTACTCTAAATGGAGGGAACGCCATTGCCATCAACGACATGGATCCAAAGGCCAAAATAACGTTGTTAATAATCTAAACAAATAACTCAAACATGAATTATAAATCTACACAGAGTCAAATTAGTGCCAAACTAAGAATCATAACCACGATACACTCAATATGCAAAATGCTGTACAAATTAACCATTATAAACCAATATAAGAATTTACACAGTCATGTATCCAAGGCCTTGTACCATTGCAAGCAATGGTGTTGTCGCCATTACCAAAAATTAAACATATTAACAAATCGCAAAGCCTGTAAGTATTCACCATGGCCAACAATACTGAACAGAGTATTCATTTACAAAACCAAAATAAATTTAGTCTCGGCCAAAGGCGCTAAACCCCAAACAAAAACCCCAAGTCATAAACACATCTCTGGATGCTTTACATAATTTTTACAGATAGTCCCTTTCCAAATCGCAACCATTAAAAACCCAGATCAAGCATTCAACCAACGACGAGCTTCACACTTTGTCACAAACAACCACACAAGAGAAGGAGTTCAAGTTGTTACAACAGGGATTACCCGTAATGGGTGGTGTGATGACCACCGGGTAGACCCATGACCCACATTGTCCAAACCATGAAAACTACAACAAAACCAGAGCCACAATGAGGATTATGTTGAAAATACCAAACTAAACAACTAATACAAACGCTGCTAAACCAGATTGGAAGAGATACCTTCCAATGTAGCTGACCTCTAAAGCTCCACGCCATAGTGCAGACCAGAGACAAAGCTCACACAACCATTTTTCAAATGAACCAAACCATTGTGCTAGTCCAAGACCGAAGCTTGAGACCCATGCTTTCAAAACCACATTAAATTCGCCACCCTGACCTCCATTACTAAAAATCAGAACCCAAAGTATATATTTCATGTCACCCCACAACCAAGTGCAATGTTTAAGCGCCATACAACATATAAACCGCAACATGTGTATCATATACTTAGGTTATAGCCATAATCCATGGAATATGTAAAATGCCATGAATGGCTAATGTTATGTTTTCAAACTTATAAAAAAAGACTTTAATAAACCCAGGGCTAGGTTAAAATATGATAAGCCCGATACATTATATACCATGTAAATATCAAAGTACAGGAGTAATTAAATCAAGGTCATAAGACCATAAAAACATAATGGTAACCAGTGCAAACATAGGCCTAGTAAACACCCAGCCTTGCGTAAATAACAACTAAAGATTGTAATAATAGTCACTAGGATAGGACTGTAATTTTGTCTTCGTCCAAGCTGTGTGCTAGTGACACATGGGCAATATGTCTTTGTTCCGCTTTTATAGTCAGTTTCCATCGTCAAGTGCGCCTGCACGCGACAACTAAAGAAATGAATTAGTTCAATAAGAACTAAGTAATCCCTGTAGCAGCAAGTAAAAATAGTTACCTTCCAGGGGTGTTTACATGGGAAACAAGTCCCGCCACTCCACCCCTTGACAATACAAGTTAAGTCAAAATTATTCATAAAATAGTAATCAAAATTTATGACCAATGAGTAAGCAATCGAAATAATATACATACATATAAATTCATAACCATCAAACTCAGATATTAAGATACATAATGACAGCATAGAATTACACTAATAACCACATCGGGAAAACATAGAGAAGGAAGTAAGAACAACTTACGACAATACAGTGCATAGAAACAAAGTACGGCGAATTTCGCATAAGTTAAGATAATGTCCAATTCAGGAATTAAATGACTAGCCTAATGATTTTTTTTTTAATTTTCAAATTTTGTGGACATTACAAGTGGTTGATATCAGAGCCCTGTTTCAACACTAAGAGACCAAATGGGCGTACCAGACATTCTTTGCAAGGAAAATAAAGTATGTTTTTAAATTTTGTTAACTAACAAATTTTTTTCCTGTTATTAAAAATTTGCAATTGCAAGATTTTAAAAAGAACAGTTCAGATCATGAACACTGAAGAGGATAATAGCTGACAAGGAAAGTTGAATACCCCCACCCAGGAAGAAGAACTGGTAGTGGAACTAAATTTTGATATAATGAAAACCATACAAAGTCTCCAAGCAGACTTGTAGAGTTTTAGAGATGATAATATGAATGAAATAAAGGAACATCAAGCAATTAATGAAGCATTACTGCGAAACGTGAAGGGAAGAAGCCCGCAGGGAAAACCCAATCATTCCACAAACAGGTTCAAGGAATAATTTTATCATAAACGAGCCAGCAGCTCGAGAGAAAAAGGAAAAGAAGAACATACCCCTGAACCTCCAGAAGGAGATTATCATAGTCTTTCTAGTGATGATTATCTTTCTCCATGTAGAAAGAAACTGAGAAATGATGACAATCTCCAGGGAGAATTCTGGAAAATAAAATCCCAAACCTATGAAGGAGAGATGAACAGAGGAGAGAAAGCCGAGGAATGGATTTTGGGTATGAGAAAATATTTCCAAGTTCATAACTACTCTAGGAAAATGAAAGCCCGTTTAGCCATCTATAACTTAAATGGAAAAGCAGCTAGATGGTGGAGAGAATTGAAGCATACCAAGAAATATGAGTTAAGAGAAATACGGTAGAGTAAGTTTTGCAAGATATTTTAAGAGAAATACATGTCAGAAAGGTTCTTTGACAGAAAAGTGAAAGAGTTTCACGAGTTACATATGGGATCCATTACTATGGATGCTTTATTAATATATTTTTCGATATGTTTCATTATGTACCATACATCAAGGATGAGAAAGTAAAAATACAACAGTTTTTAGGATGTCTTCCTCCCAAATTTCGCAAAAGGATTGAGTTTGACATGCCTAACAATTTTGACACCACCTTACACAAAGCTAGGATTTTCTATGAGCATGGACAACTGAGGCAAGAGAACATTAACAGAAGCAAAGACAGGTCTAGGACCTTCTCCGACAACCACAAACCGGGTTTTAACCCACCACCATACATAAAACACAACAATATTTTTCCAACCAACAAGAACTTCAAAAAAATGGGTACAAAGCCATATGTACTAGCTCTGAATGCTAACAAGATAGCAGAAAATGGGGGAGCCAATGTTGCCCCGCTGCAAATTAAATGATGGAAATGACAAGGGACTCATTATGCCCAAGACTATAAGAACAATACTAATGGGGTCTTGCATAACTTACAATAAAAACCAATGGTAGAGGACATAACTAGAAAAATGCGTATCTATGCGGCCTTGGATTGCCGACATGAAGACCATCAGGCTACCATGGTTGAGATAGAAGGCCCAGATCTTAAACACTTCTATTTCAATATTGATTGACCTCGGTGATTATCGGATCTATGTATCACCTAAAATTGTTGATGTATGTAAACTAGGCAAAGTTAAACATGATAGACCTTTGCTGGTGCAATTAGCCATAGCTACGAAATAGAAAGTTTCGGAAATAGTTAAATTTTGTGAGATAAAACTGACTAGTTTTCCTACTAAAGTAAACCTGAACATCCTACCCTTAGGATTGTATGATGTACTTATCAAAATGGAATGGTTGGAACAACACCATGTCATGCTCGATTTCTTACACAAGTCAATCTTGTGCACATATAGCCAAGGGAATCAAGTGAAGATTCAAGGCATACCTAAGAAATTTTTTGTAAGGAAGATATTCACTTTACAAGTAAAGAAGTGCATTAGGAAAGGCTATAAACTGTTTGCAATGAACATCCAAGACATAGAAGCTGAAAGAGAACAACACAAAGAGGACTTTCCAGTTCTTGTATACTTTCGAGACATATTTCTTGAGGAAATCCTAGGATTACCACCGAAATGAGACCTAGAATTTTCTATAGAACTGACACCAGGATCATTTCCAACTTTAAAATACCCTTACTGCATGAGTGCACCAGAGTTGGTGGAACTCAAACTGCAGTTGCAGGAGTTGATTGAGAAAGGATATATCTAATCAAGTGTGTCTCCTTGGGGAACACCAATACTTTTCACGAATAAGAAGGATAGTACGATGTGGATGTGCATCGATTACTGCCAACTTAACAAGATGACTATCAAGAACCGATACCCACTCCCTAGGATCGATGAACTGTTTGATCAAGTAGGAGGAGCCAAGATCTTTTCAAATATCGACCTGTGATCTGGGTACCATCGGATTCGCAATGAGGATATTCACAAAAATGCCTTTTGTAAAAGGTACGAACACTATGATTTTGTAGTAATTCCGTTTGGGTTGACCAATGCATTCGCGAACTTTATGTGTATGATGAACAATATATTCAGTAAATAACTGGATAAATTTGTTTTGGTATTTATAGATGACATCCTAGTTTACTCTAAGAGTAAAGAGGAGCACGATGAACACCTCCACATAGTGCTACAGGTGTTACGAGAACATCATCTCTATGCCAAGTTTAGTAAATGTGATTTTTACAAACCACAGATATAATACTTGGGTCACATCATCTCCGAGATAGGGATAGTTGTGGACCCGAAAAATATTAAAGCCCTATTAAAAAATTGTCCTACCCCTACTAGTGTCATCGACACCAGATCCTTTTTGGGATTAGCGGGTTATTACCGGAAGTTCATTGAGAACTTCTCAAGGATAGCTTGTCCCATGACTGCTTTGCAAAAAAAGGAAAAGAATTTCTTATGGACGACCAAGTGTGAGGAAAGTTTTCAAAAGCTTAAACAAATTTTAATGACCGCATCGATACTACGAATTATAGATCTCGATGTGGATTTTGTTGTATGCATGGATGCAAGCAAGGAAGGTCTTGAAGGAGTCCTCTTGTAGAACGATTACGCGATCTGTTATGAATCGTGAATTTAAAAGAACACAAGAAGAACTACCCCACACATGCTCTTGAGTTAGCAGTCATCATCCACACCTTGAATATATGGAGGCACTAACTCATGGGAAGAAACATCCTTTCGAAGACAGACAATATGAGTCTAAAATATTTATTTGAGCAACCATATCTGAATGCCAGGAAAGCTAGATGGTTGGCTTTCCTTAGTGAGTACCATTTTGAGCTAAAGCATATAAAGGGAAAATAGAACAAGATTGCTAATGCTCTGAGCCAACGAACTCATATGAAATATGAGGTGACTTTAATTCAAACCGATTCGAATTTACATGAGAGGATTAGAATGACCAACAGAGCTGACCCCTTCTATGTTGAAATCCTCAAGAAGGTTCAAGAGGACAATTTGTTTCAACAACAAAAAGAGTACAAGGTACACGAAACATGACTTCTATGGTCCAAGGAGAGATTGTACGTTCCGGTAAGTGGGGACATGCAGTCCAGTGTCCTCACAGAATTTCATCAGACACCCTACTCGAGGAATCCAGGATATCAAAAGATGATATTCGTAGCTAAGAGACACTTTTTCTGGCCTAAGTTAAAGGCCGACATAGCGTTGTTTATCGCGAAATGTCAGTAATGTCAGCTAGTCAAAGATGAGCACTAACATCATTCAGGGTTGTTGTATTCATTACCCATTTTAGAATGGAAGTGGGAGGTTATTAGTATGGATTTTATCATGGGTCTACCTAAGAGTAAGAAAAAAAATGATTCTATTTTTGTAGTAATTGAAAAATTGTCAAAAGCAACACACTTCATTCCAGTGAAGTCGACCTACAAGGAAATACAGATTGTCGATATCTTCTTGAAGGAGATATTTAGATTGCACGGGATACCCAAGGAAATCATCTTGGATCGATATACTAAGTTTACCAGGAAATTTTGGAGATCCTTATTCTCTAGATTAGAGACGCAGTTAAACTTTAGTACTGCTTACCACCCATAGATAGACGGGAAGACAGAAAGGGTAAGCTATATTGTATAGGAAATGCTTAGGATGTATGTCATGAACAAACCCACCAAGTGGGAATATCACCTACATCTTACAGAAATTGCATATAACAACATATACCAGAGTTCTTCCAAGATGAGTCCCTTTGAGGTACTCTATGGACGGAAGTGTAGAACACTGGTTACTTGGGATAACATGGTGGATTGACTCATGTTAGGGCCTGACTGTTAATTTTTCATATGCTTTACTAAGACATCAGTATATCATTTCATTTTTCATAATAAAAGCATATAAAGCAGGATCACTGAAAGAAACAGTATCACA
>LPNX010847969.1:653322-710964 GCA_001517045.1 Pseudotsuga menziesii
CCAAACTTACTAATCCTCTGTGTCTGAAATTTCTCACTGAGGTAACCTCACATGTCCTTGATCCAACACCATAGGTTTCATCAGAATTGGTTTCACCATTTTGGATTTAGGATCCTTTTCCCAAGGTGACCTGTTACAGTACTGTTCAGAACAGCGAAGTTGTACGGCCTTCCACGTGTCACTGGTTCATCTTCTGAGTCTAAGCTTCAGACCATAGAAATTAAAGTCCGTTACCTTTCTGTAACTTCTTCAGGAATTCCATTTGGACCTGTATATCCCAAGATATTGCAGATCTCCCCAGGTGTCTTGTTTATGGATGATTTCTGGAAGAGGCTGGAACCCTAACGTGGAGAGATCATATCTCCCATAATATAGCGAATCAAAGGCTTCCCTTTGGACACAGTGTTCATAAAGATTTTATCGTCGGCCCCTGAAATTTTCAGCTTCTGATACTTCTCCAATCGCAGAATATAGCGACTGTACCAAAACTTAGCAGTTTTAGTATTTAGGGTTTCTCCTAGCTCAGGGTCAAACTAGGGTTTGACTTTCCCAGAGATTTACCCAACCAAATTTACTGATCCAGGTCTCTAAATTTCGGTTTTGATGAGGAGAAAAATCCTATGCTGGTCTCACCCAAAAATTCCTCTTCTGTAGAAAGCCCTAATTTCCACATCGAAAATTGAAAATGCTCAGAATCGAATTCCGCTTCGACAGAACGATGCATCCTTCAAAGGAGAGTCAGCCTAGCCTTCTTTTGCTGATTGATTGTGGAGAGAGAACCAAAAAATAAGAAGGCCTAGCTTCTGTAACTTGTGAAAGCTGCCCTATTCAGGTTAGCTCTGATACCATGTTAATTTTTCATATGCTTTACTAAGACATCAGTATATCATTTCATTTTTCATAATAAAAGCATATAAAGCAGGATCACTGAAAGAAACAGTATCACAAGAACAACACATATTTATCTTGGGAAAACCCTAAAGGGAAAAACCCAGCAAAAGCTTCCTCAATATAGATGCCCCAAAAGGGAAAAAGGTAAAACCAACAAGGAGATCAAAAACCTGATTCTCCTCCTTCTCCAGCAACTCCTCTCCTCCACAAGTGCGCTATTCCAAGTGAGTGTGTGTGTCACAAATGAGGAGCACTACACCTCTATTTATATTCATCCATTTACTTAAAGTTTACTCAATCAACATGTCGACTTAAGTTAACTCATGTAGGCTCGAGTTACACATGTAGGCTCAAGTAACCACACTGGGGTGCTGATGACCCATCTTTACAATTAGAGGGGACTACCTCATGACTCTTATTAGTTCTTTCGATTAGGAGCATCGGAGTACAATGTAATACAAGTGGTTCTCCCGGTTGGACCATCGGGGACCACAAAAGATACATAAAGAATATTCTTCGAAGTTACAATATTTCAACACTGACTTATTAAAGGACTTGGAAAAATTGGTTACCAAGGTCTAGGTGAATCTTAAAGAAGCACCAGACCACTAGAAAAGCTACACGGATAATAAAAGAAAATATAAATATTATCAAATAGGAGACCATGTCTACTTAAAAGTAAAAGCAAAACGAAGCTCGTTGAGCTTGGGAAGGTGTGGTAAGTTAGCACCTAGATTTTGTGGACCCTTTGAGATACTGTCCAAGAGAGGACTAGTGGCATATGAACTAGCGTTACCCGCTCACATAAGAGTCCATAATGTTTTCCATGCATCTTTATTAAATAAATATGTTTATGATACTAAACATGTGATTGATTGGTCCTTATTACAAGTGGAACCTGAAGGGGAGTTTTCCCTTGAACATATTCATATATTGGACAAGAGAGAGGTGCAACTTAGGAAGTGCACCATAGTATAGTTGAAAGTGCAATGAAATCACTTTGAGACCATTGAGGCTACTTGGGAGAATGAATCCAACATGAGAAAGGCTTACCTCACCTTGTTTCATGATTTCATTCCGAATCCCTAGAACACCAGGGATAGTGTTGTTCTAAGCAGGGAGGGATGTAATATCCTGAATTTTGACCTAACAACTATGGGCATAAGCCCCATTGATTATGATGTTACTGTGATGATTTATTTTGGTATATTGGGTATAGAACCCCACTGTATATGAACATGATGATTTGTTTGATACATTGGGTGTAATCCAATTACATATGTTTTATGTGTTGGGAGTAGAGCCTGAAGCACATGATTGATGAGATGTTTTTGTGTTGAGTGAAGAGCTCCAGAGCACATGAGTATTTAAATGATTGTGTTGAGCGAGAAGATCTGGAGCACATGGGTATTTATGTTGTGTTGAGCGAGAATCTCTGGAGCACATGAGTGTTTATGTTTTGTTGAGTAAGAAGCTCGGGAACACATGAGTTATGAAAACCTTTGTGTTGAGTAGGAAGCTCTGAAGCACATGGAAAGATAAATTGGAAGTGTTGGGAATAAGCCCTGGAGACTTCCAAGTTGATGTTGAGCATAAGCTCTGGAACATCGGATCCTTGGCCATTATATCCCTAGGTGTATCCTACAAGTACATCCTAGCATTAGTGTTGAGTGAGGAGCTCTGGAATTGCACTAAGTTTGTATGTCCCTGCTTTTACTGTTGAGTATGGGATCTAGATAAGCGCTAGGAGTTACTGAAAAGAATTAATTATGTCGAGTGAAAATGAATTGAGTAAACTAATGATCTCATTTGACTTATTTATAAGTGATTAAATGAAATTTCGTATTTCTGTATCTCATCAAGTACTGAAGATTCAAGCATTAGTGTTGAGCGTGGAGCTTTGTAATTGCACTAAGTTTGTAACTCCCTATTTTTAGTGTTGAGTATGGGCTCTGGCTAAGCTCTAGGAGTTATGGAAAAGAATTAATTATGTCAAGTGAAATCGGCTCAAGTAAAATATTAATCTCATTTCACTTATTTATAAGTGATTAAATGAAATTTTGAATTTCTGTATCTCATCAAGTACTAAAGAACTACCATGTTATACGAGGGAATCCAACATGTAAGGATGTTTAGAGTTTCCTATCCTAGTATACCTAACCACCTACTTGCCGACCTTAATGAAGAAATTGTCCATCTATTATTATTATTACTAAAATATAATTAAATATTATAATACCTACAAGAGTCCAAATGGGAACTAGTTAAAAGTTCCTAAGTTAAATATTAAAAATGCCTAAATTAAATAAAAGGGTTAAATCACGAAATCAAATGATTCTTGATTTAAATACCCCTTTGAATGAAAAGTATTCCTATAAAAACCCAATCCAAAGAGAGGCTTGGGGATCTTCCATATTTTTGGTGATTCATATCCTGCTTGATTATTCTTAAGAGAGTTATTAGAGAACATTTTCCTAAGAGGAAAAAGGAGAATTGATTCAGAACCTAATATCCTAGTTAGGGAAGCCTTACCTTATGAGCTCTAAGCTACTTGCATGTTGGAACCAGATTGGGGGGATCTAGATTGAAATCAGGAATGGTTCTGGGTCATGGTTGGGTGGAACGTGGTAGTTCCCAAGTGATTTGATTATCTATATAGAGGTTAGATCTGTCTATGAGTTTGTTAATGCTAGGTATTTGAGTGTGCAGGTTTTCAACCTTTAAAATAGCTTCATCTTGTAGGTATGAGGTTCTTGATTTTTCCCTGTAATCTATACAATTTTTACCATTTGAAGTAGGTTAAATTATTAATTATTATGTAGGAGTTGTCTGCTATCAACTAGGTCATGTTTTCTACATCTCTTAAACCTATCCATGAATGTAAAATTCTGGTCTATACATCATTTCTGAAATTCATTTTTCTAACCAAGTATTTAAGGGTTTTGTTTTCTAGTTTATTTATGAAATTCATTTCCTATTTTATAATTTAAGGGTTTATGTTTTGTTTCCAAGTTATTGTCTACAATTTACTTTTCCATTCCTTTGCTAAGACCTAGAACTAGTTAAAACAGAACCTAAGAAACAAATTATTTCCATTGTTTATTATAAACATAACCATATTCAGAATAAAAAAATAAATGACAAACTAAAGCCATCGAGACCATCTAATGGTCTGAAGTTACATTATATAAATAAACAATACTAAACACAAATCATTCTCATTCATAATAACCAAGCTATACATTTAGAACCATAAAATACAATATCCAAAGCTTACACCATATAAATGAAAAGAAGTCAAAGGATCGAATCCTGTGGGCATGAATGCCCAAACAATTTATTTCACACACACATAATTTACAACCATCATGACCCAGGATCGAATCCTGTGGAGTTCACCCATATGCATTTAAAAATCACCACATCAAATCCTGTAGGATTCGCTATCAGCCTTACCAAACGATGTAACGTTTCGGTTATCAACTACACAGACCACGCTAAAAAAATCAATTACCATAAAGAATAAAACACAGCATGAAATCATTGCTCTGTGAACGTTGACCTAATTCTTACCAAGTCAATCATGTAGGCTGTAACACATTATAACCACATATAGGAATAAGAACCCGAAGTTAAAAATTACACGCTATATCTTTTAGATGGCTCACGACCAGTTATGAAAAATGATAAAACCTATCTTAAACCCATTAAATCCTATGTCAACGCTAAGAAAATAGCAGAGACATTCATTCGTAGGGTAAAACCCACAGTCACTGCCTCTTTAAAACTAAATACATAGGTAAGAAGTAAAAGCACGATTTCAACCATAAATCGACATTTCAATTCATCCATTACACAATCGCTACTCTAAATGGAGGGAACAACGTTGTCATTAATGGCATGGCTCAAAAGGCCAAAATAACGCTGTTAATAATATATATAAAGAACTTAAACATGAATTATAAATCTACATAGATTCAAACAAGCGCCAAACTAAGAATCATAACCACGATACACACAGTATTAAAATGCTATACAAATTAACCATTATAAACCAATATAAGAATTTGCAGAATCGTGTATCCAAGGCCTTGCACCATTGCAAGTAATGGTGTTGTCTCCATTACAAAAACTTAAACATATTAACAAATTGTAGAGCCTATAAGTATTCACCATGGCCAACAATATTGACCATATTATTCATTTACAAAAGCAAAATACATTTAGTCTTGAGCAATGGCACTAAACCCCAAACAAAAACCCCAAGTCATAAACACATCTCTGGTTGTTTTACATAATTTTTTACAAACAATCCCGTTCCAAATCGCAACCATTAAAAAACCAGACCAAGCATTCAACCAATGACGAGCTTCACTCTCTGTCACAAACAACCACACAAGAGAATGAGCTAATTCGACTTGTTACAGTAGGGCTCACACATAATGGGTGGTGTGATGACCACCAGGGAGACCCATGACCCATGTTGTCCAAACCTTGCAACCTGGAACAAAACCAAAGACACAATGAGGAGTATGTCGAAAATACCAAACTAAACAACTAATACAATCGCTGCTAGGTTATATTGGAAGACATACCTTCCAATGCAGTTGACCTCCAAATCTCCACGCCACAGTGCAAACCAGAGACAGAGCTCACATAGCCATCTCGCAAATGAACCAAACCATCGTGCTAGTCGAAGCCCTAATATTGATACCCACACTTTCCAAAGCACATTAAATTCACCACCCTGGCCTCCATTACTAAGAATAAAAACCCAAAGTATATAGTTCATGTCACCCCACAATGTAGTGCAACATTTAAGCACCATGCAACATATAAACCCTAACATGTGTATCGTACCTTAGGGTATAGCCAAAATGAATGGCATATGTAATATGCCATGAATGGCTAATGTTATGTTTTCAAACTTATACACAAAGACTTTAATAAACCTAGGGCTACATTAAAATATAATAAGCCCGATACATTGTATACAATGTAAATATTAAAGTACAAGAGTAATTAAATCAAGGTCATAAAACCACAAAACCATAATGGTAACCAGTGCAAACATAGGCCTAGTAAACACCAAGCCTTGCATAAATAACAACTAATGACCATAATAATAGTCACTGGGATAGGACTGTAAGTCTGTCATCATCCAAGCTATGTGCTAGTGACGCATGGGCAATATGTCTTTGTTCCACTTTTATAGTCAGTTTCCATCGTCAAGTGCACCTACACGCTACAATGAAAGAAATGCATTAGTTCAATAAGAACTAAGTAAGCCCTATAGCGGCTAGTAAAACCAATTACCTTCCAAGTGTGTTTACAAGGGAAACAAGTACCGCCACTCCATCCCTTGAAAATACAAGTTAAGTTAGAATTATTCATAAAACAGTAATCAAACTTTATAACACTGAGTAAGCAATCGAAATACCATACATACATATAAATAAATAGCCATCGAACTCAGATATTAAGCAACGTAACAACAACATAGTATTAAACTAATAACCACATCGAGAAAACATAGAGAAGGAAGTAATAATATCTTATGACAATACACTGTAAAGAAAAGAAGTATGACACATTCCGCATAAGTTAAGATAATGTCTAGTTCTGGTAGTAAATGACTAGCCTAATTATTTATTTTTATTTTTATTTTTCAAATTTGGGGACATTACAAGATTCCTCTTCTCCTTTGTTACAACACTCCTATCTCTCTTTCTCCCGTAAACCTCTCAAAATAACCCTCCCAAAAACCCCTTCAAATTCCTACCTTTATACCTTCTTCCACCTTCCTTTGCCTTCCCCCTTCTTCCACTACGTTCACCCCTAAGCATTCATTTCGATCACCTGTTTTATTGTCTAATTCTCATTAAAATATTGTTTATTTTTTACTTCTTTCTTGGGCAGTAAAGTGGTATTAATTTTAGTTCATTTTTATTTAAAGGATGGGATGTACATCCTTTAAGTATATTTGAACTGTCCAATATATGATGGTGGACCCATTATTAATCTTATCCTTTGTCTAATATCTTAAATAAGTTTAATAATTAACAGTTGTCAGGTTAACTCTTCATAAATTGAAGTGGTAGTTTTATTAATTTATAATAGCTAACTTTGAATTATTTGTCATTTATGGAAGTAATTTTATCTTATTTTTTTATGAATCCTACCTTGACACATATGGCACATTCAACAAGTTAATAATAATTTACAAGGTTTTCAATTAAAACATTTTCATAATATGAACCTAGTAGTAAGATATTTTAACATATTCATTTATGGATTTTGTAATGGACAATCATTTTAGTTTAATGGCAACATAATAGTAATAACACTAATATCAATTACTATTTATCGTAATTAATACCATTACTACTAATAATAATGATAATAATAATTAATAATAATTTTATTATTAACTGATTGGAATTAATAACATCAACATTTATCTGTTTAATTGCTAAGCTTAGTGGTAACATAATAGTAATATCACTGTCATCAATTACTATTTATTGTGATTAATACCATTACTACTACTACTACTACTAAAAATAATAATAATAATAATTAATAATAATATTATTAATTGATTGCAATTAATAACATCAACATTTATCTGTTTAATTGCTAAGTACCCTAGTACTAATCTAGTATACTTTTTTTAATAAACAAGATACATTTACCAGTTTAATTGATCGCGATTAATAGCTAACCATACAACTTTCCAAGGTTAAGGTTTATCAATGATATTTCATATTGGTGACAATTTCTCTTAATTTCTTGTTACGATGTCTACACATAATTAACAATTAGTTTTGTTGACTTGTTCTTACACATTCCCTAACAGCTAAACATCCATTATCTGAATTGATCAATTTGTAACTAGCATATTTTCCTACTACAATTTATACTATTATTCAACATGTTATGTATTTGTATATTGGTACTAGCGTGCATGTGCAAGGTGTGCTTGAATGGCTAGTGGGTCAGTGCAAGCTAATGAGGGTCCTTTTTGGCACGTTAGATGCAATAAAAAAATGAAAAATTAGGCATGCCTCAACTTAATTGTATTTTTTGAGATACTTACAAAAAATATCTTGCTTCTAGTAAATAAGATTAAAAGTAGTAAATTGAATCACGTTTCCAAATATATAAGGTTTATGTATTGAATTTTTTATAACTATGTCAAGTTTCATTTTTTTCTAACAAACACATTTTATTTTTTAGGAAAATGATAAGGTATATGTTTTTGTCGGTGCAACCTTTGAGGGCCTAAATGATGCTTTCGAGATACAAAAATTTTCAAGCATGTAGAGAACATATAGCACTAGTGCAGCGCTATTTTTCGAAAATAAAATTAGTAATTTTAATTTTTTTTATAATTATCTAAGTGATCATTCCTTGAAAATGGTACGTCTTTTGTGGGTGCAACCTTTGAAGGTCTTAATGAAATATTCATGGGATGGGTTTTTTATAGAATGTAGAGGCTAGTGTCTTCTAGTGTACCATATAATTTCTTTTTAAAATGATTAAGAATTGAAAAAGTTATGAGAAAAACACTAACAACATGTATTTTGAGTTAAGGAGTTAGGACACAATAGAAATTGAAAACAAAATAGAAAAATATAATATTTTTTTAATAAAAAATACATATTTAGAATATGCAGAAAAAATGCTATTTATGTTTAAGATTTCATTTAAAATTATCGTCCGTAGCATACTGTAACAAGTGTGTAAACAAGAACTTATTCAGAAAATGGGAGAAATGCCCAATTAGCTATGGTTTATCATATACCATAGCACAGGTTTGGTATTACTGAAGCAAACTCCAAACCATACACATAGGACTGGTGGTGACATGCGAGCAAGTGAATTGGCATGTTTAAATTCAAATTACATTTCCCACCCTTGTAGAATTGGAAAACACGAGCGTGTTTTATAACTACAAAACGTGAGCGTGTTATATAACTACAAAACATGAGCATTTTATATAACTACAAAATGCGCACACGTGTTATAGAGATAAAAATCTAGTACTATATGTAATATATCAAATGTAGGGATAATAGTTTAGAGGGGTTATGGAAGGTTCAGGGGCCTAGGAGGATGTTGAAAGTTTAGGTGGGGAAGGGTCAAGGGCCTAGGAATATGTTGGAAGTTCAGGTGGGGATGATTAATAGTTGAGAGGGGGTGGGGAATGGTCAAGGTCCTAGGAGGATGTTGTAAATTCAAGTGGAGAAATATTAATGGAATGGGAACATTATGGGTTACAGGGGTGAAGGGGAGTGGGGATTGAGAGAATTATTAGGAGGAGAAGAGGTGTTGAAGACATATAGGGTTAGAAGCAGTACACAAGACTTGAGTGACGAAGGGGGATAAGGTGGAGGGGAGGAAGTGGGTGATGGTTTGATGAGAGAGAGGATTGGTGAATGGAAAGGTGGATATGGAGTATTGGAGGAGGAATAAGATGTGTTGGAGGAGAAAGGCGAAGGAGGGGGAAATTGAAGAGATGGGAATGAGATGCAATAAACATATAATAGGGGTCATAATGAGGTAGGGGGTTGAGGAGAAGGGATAATTTGTAAACAGAGAGAGAGAGAGAGAGAGAGGAGGGAAGGGAAGGGAGGGATGAAGATAGAGTGAAGGAGAAACATATTGAGGGAGTGATAGAAGGTGTGTGTGTGTGAGGGGTGACGGGGGGACATACACAAGGAGAGAAAGGGGCAGGTTCATAGGTAAATAAAAGGTGGAGAGAGAGGGAGAGACAAATGGATTTTGTGAGAGAATAGGGGACACACACACACACAAAGATTATGTGGGAGAGAGGGCGATGAATGAGCGACAAAAGGAGATGGGGAGGGGTGAGAAATAGAGGGAGAGTGATGGAGGGAAGGATAGTGAGGGAGGTATAGAGAAGGTGGAGAGAGGTTATGAGATATGGGAAGTGAGGAAGGGACACACACAGACATACTCTGTGTGTGTGTGTGTGTGTGTGTGTGTGTGTGAGAGAGAGAGAGAGAGAGAGAGAGAGAAATTGTGTGGGAGAGAGGGAGGGACGGGTGAGCAAAAAAGAGGGAGGGGGGATGAATGATTTAGAGAGTGATATGGAGGGAGGGATAGTGAGGGAGGTATATGGAAGTCAGATATAGACTATGAGAGAGGGGGTGTCAGTGAGTGACGCACACACATAGATATATAAAGAGAGAAGGAGGGGACACGAACACACACACACAAAGAGAGAGGGGGGGGGTGAGCGATAGAGAGAGAGGGGGGAGGGGTGAGTGATAGAGAGAGAGTGGTGGAGGGAGGTATAGTGAAGGTGGAGAGAGGTTATGAGAGAGGGGGAATGAGTGAAGGACACACACAAACACACATATATAGAGAGAGAGACAGATTGTGTGGGAAAGAGAGGGGAGAGGTGTGAGAAACAACTAGAGAGGGGGGAGGGAGGAAAAATAGAGAGAGAGTGATGTTGGGAGGGGATAGTGAGGGAGGTATAAATAAAGTGGAGAGAGGTTTGAGAGACGAGGAATGAGGTATGGACACACACACATAGAGATAAAGAGAGGGAGAGGGAGGTTGTGATAGAGAGAATGGGGAAAGACACACACACATAGAGGGAGGTAAATAGAAGGTGGAGAGAGAGGGAGAGATAGAGGGATTTTGTGAAAGAAGGGGGGACACACACACACACACACAAAGATTATGTGGGAGAAAGGGTGATGGGTGAGCAATAGAGGGAGAGGGTGAAGGGTGAAAAATTGAGAGAGAGTGATGGAGGGAAGGATAGTGAGGGAGGTATAGAGAATGTGGAGAGATATTATGAGATATGGGAAGTGAGGGAGGGACACACACACATACACATACATACTCACAGAGAGTATGTGTGTGTGTGTGTGTGTGTGTGTGAGAGAGAGAGAGAGAGAGAGAGAAAGAGAGAGAGAAAGAGAGAGATTGTGTGGGGGAGAGGGAGGGATGGGTGAGTGACAAAGAGGGAGGGGGATGAATCATATAGAGAGTGATATGGAGGGAGAAATAGTGATGGAGGTATATAGAAGGTGGAGATAGACTATGAGAGAGGGGGGGTGAGGGAGTGATGCACACACATAGATATATAAAGATAGAAGGGGGGGTGACACAAACACACACACAAAGAGAGAGAGAGAGAGAAAGAGGGAGGGTTGAGTGATAGAGAGAGGGAGGAGGGGTGAGTGATAGAGAGAGAGAGTGGTGGAGGGAGGTATAGTGAAGGTGGAGAGAGGTTATGAGAGAGGGGGAATGAGGGAGGGACACACACGCACACACACACACACACATATAGAGAGAGAGAGAGATTGTGTGGGAGAGAGAGGGGGGAGGGAGGAGCAAGAGAGAGAGAGAGAGAGAGAGAGAGAGAGAGAGAGTGGTGTAGGGAGGGATAGTGAGGGAGGTATAAATAAGGTGGAGAGAGGTATTGAGAGATGGGGAGTGAGGAGGGACACACACACACACATAGATATATATAGAGAGAGAGAATGGGGAAAGACAAACACACATACACATAGAGATAGTGAGAGAAGGAATTACAAAGGCAGGGAGGGTCAGTGATTAAGGCATAGAGGGATAGTGAGTAAGGCACATGTGTAAAGACACACACACATACACATAGAGATAGTGAGATATGGAAATACAAAGGCAGGGAGGGCGAGTGATTAAGGCATAGAGGGATAGTGAGTAAGGCACATGTGTATCCATAGATGCCAAAAATATTATTTAGGGACTAAGTCTTGGATTTCCTCCCTTGACCATGTTGAGGACTTAATACCCATATATAATGCTCAAAACCTCTAAAAGGCATGTGTATATTTTCTTGGAGACCAATAATACCTTGAGTAGGTCATCTATCGTGCTTCAAGGAATTGTTCATTAACATGGGTGCCTCAGATATTCCATTATGGCCTAAGGAACAAGCATATTCCCTCAATCATGTCTTAGAGGTCCCATACCTGCTACTCAAAACCACCTAATTCTAATAACATCCATATTAATAGTCCATATATATATATGAGATGCTATGTGTGATTTTTTAAGGCAACTTCCTTATCCCTATATTCCTAGAAGCGTTAATTAGGACCTAAGGCCATAGTTTCCTCCCGTGACCATGTCCATGGCCTTGAGATGCATACCTAGTGCTGAAAAAATTATGCATATCCCAATTAAGATTCAAATGATTCACTTTCAATTTCATGTGTGGTGGTTAGAGGCATCAATTTTGTCCCTAAATGGTTAACAACTTACTTTAAGGCCTTAGTACCAATTTTTTCACACTACCCATGTGAAGGGGCCTAATATTTGTACTTAGAACTAAAAATGTTCTAATGGAACTAGTATCCTCATTTCAAGGGGCTAAGTCATTCGTGGTTCTAGATGGATAGAATCATCTTCTAGGGGATAAGTCCTAGGTTTCCTCCCTTATTATGTCTAAGCTCCCAAGAAACATACATATGACTTAGAAATCCCTAGTGGTTCCCATATCCCCATTCAAAACAAAACTATCAACATGAGAGGTCATCTATGGTGATTCAAGGTGTACAAAGTAAGAGAGAGGGAGGGAGGAATACAAGGTAAGAGAGAGAGAGTAGTGGGGAGGAATAAAGGCACAAACGGTTAGTGATTAATTTGATAAGAAGGGAGAGAGTGCTATAGGGAGGGATAATGGCGAAGATAAAGATAAGGTGGAGAGTGGGGTGGTAGGGACATGAATGGATTAAGGGAGAGCAAGAAACATATAGGGAGGGATGTATAGAGAATTAGGGACATATATTTAGAAAGATATAGGGGGTAATCTAGGGATTATTGGGAGAGAGTTAAGGGGGTATAGAGAGAAACATTTATATGCATGGAAAAAAGGGAACACTAAAAACTTTTTCTTTGTATGTAACCATAGAAAACATTTGTTTTCTTTTGATTTTATTCATTTCCTTAGCCGTGCATCTAACCTATTTATTGTGCTTAACCATATCATGTGCGTGTTTTTCTTCTACATATCATGTACGCGTTTTTCCTTTATATAATGGGTGCACGTTTTGGGACTATATAAAAAGTGGACTGTTTCTTTCCAAGAGCAAATTTACTCTGTCTAAATGAAAAACAGATTATTGGCATTTTTTTCAAGAAAGCGCGAGCCCACCATTGGAAATATTCACAATATACCTTCTCCATCATTCTTTTTGTTATACAGGTGCAGCATTGAGGACATATTTCATGGTTGATCAATCTGGCTTTGGGTTATATGATCGTATTTGAAGAAGATAATTAGAAAGCTTGAAGAATCTCCAATTGAATAACAACAAAGACAAGGTCTTTGAAAGATTCATTTTTCCTATAATTGAGGAGAACACATGATAAGATATCAAGCTTCAAGACCATTTCATGGTGATGGTGGATATACACAATTGTACAAGAGAATCATCTCGAGGAACAATTTATGATTTAACTTTCATTTGATTATTATTGAAAAGAACCAAAGGTAAATTTTCTCATTCATAATTGTTTTGATGAGAAATATGAACAATTGAGAAGGAATATTGAAGCACTTTGAAGGATCTATATTTCTAAAGCATTAAAGGTTTGAAAGCTTTTAATTAAGGAGCAAAAAAAACAAACTATATTGAATTGATCATTGTGGTGATGGGGAATGTACGTAACCAACGAAGAAAAATCAGCAAGGAAGAAGAGACCTCAAAAAGTCATTGAAAAAGATAAAGAAAAGAAAAGAATAGGCATGATGAATCAGAGGCTTTCTTTGTAAACTTATCCAAATCCAATTATAGAGGATACCAAGGATCATCCTATTTATCGACCACAAGAAAAAAGGAATAATTCACTAGAGGGACCTTCAATTTCCATAATAGTTGTTAAACAAGCACCCCATGGAAGTATTCAAGAAGCAAAACGTAGGTACTCATTAGAGGATGTTTCAATTCCCACTTCAAGTCAAAGTGATAAGTTACCATCTAAAGATGACGCTCATGAAGAAACAAAAAATTTGTTTACCTCTTGTTGTTGTACAAGTGATCAAGTCATAGAGGTGTTGGACATGGAGAATACTGTTGAAGAAGAAAATGTTATCCGGACCATCGATGAGGATGTTGGGCTTCCCCCATCCAAATACCAGGAAGAGAATGAAGGAGAAAAATCTACTACTGAAACACTAGAGAATGAAGCACAACAAGCTACTATTGAAATGCCAGAGCGTATTTTTGATGCGCTACATGGTAGAATTCCAACCCCCTTACCTCCATTAGAAAGCACACGTCGAAGAACTCTGAAGTGTATACAAGTTGATGAAAGTATCTTCTATTCAATTGAAGTTACGTTATCTAAACGTAGTATTGCTTATCAAACTCAACATATACTAAATAAATATTTTGTTTCTAAATGTGATGGAGATAAATGTAGATTATTTTTATCATTGTTAAAAATATTCAATAGGAAAAAGTTAGGGACAAATATGATAAAGAATTATGGACCAAGTTCTCATATAGTTAAAATCTTAGTAGATGCCTTTGGTAAAATTGGTAAGAACACACGTTCAAAGGACGACAATACGACTCATCGTGTGTTGTCACAAGAAATTGTAAATAAGAACACCAGGGTCCTTCATTTTCTCAAGCCTACATCCAAAATAGTTAATTTGAATGTAAAAATCCTTTGTAGGTATTCTATTCGAAGAGAATATCTTGACACAACCGATCAGACATATTTTTGGACCTTTATTGGTCAGTTTCCACGTCGTGACATGAAGCTAGTTGATGCAGTAAAGGGACTAGTGCAGAGTTTATGGCATGATCACACAAGGCCTTCTTCAAACCGAAAGGATGTATTAAAATTTATAATGGGTTCAAAGGATCGTGAAACACATATTAAGCATCTTCTTGATATAACAAAGAAAAAACTATACGATAAATTGAGGAATGAACATAGACAATTGAACTTGGGGAAAATATATTTTGAGAAATGTAACACTTGTTGTTGTAGATACCATGTAGAATATGAATATTACTATGAAACATTTTTGTACATTCGTCGTATGTTGCATAGTAAACATGTGAGGGATTGCTCCCTGACAATACCATCGACTTCATCATGATAATTCATTCATAGTATCATGTGTAATAGGACCGAGGGGAAAACATACTCTGCAAAATCTTGTTTGGATGGAACATGCTCCAATTGTACTAGAATGAAATTATTGATCCAATTTATGCACGAGAGTGGAGACAGTGAATTTGGGAATATGGTTACAAACATGAAAAGTTTCAAATATATGAGCTATTAAATAGTCCCAGGGAAAGAATGGAAAAAAATACAAATGGTGACATATTAGGTATGCATTTATCTATAAATTTATGTTTGAATAGTTACATTTCATTCCTTACTTACTTACAAAAAAAAACTAATATTGAGATCATTTTGTGTCACCAAGTACAAGTTAATGACTTCATCAAGGAATTTATTGAAAAGACACATCAATATGTTCATCATGTCCACTTGGCATGATGGCAGGATGAGAAGTTTAGAATATACAGAGATACATTTCCCCTTGGTACTATACTTTTAGTTTTTTATTTTTCCGATAACTACACTCTGTAGCCTCAAAATGAGATCCAAAGTCAGTATTATAACTCTGAGCATGTTTCCTTGATGGTGCATATCACATATAGGAATGATCCAAATAGCACTGAAGAGCAAAGAGAAATTCTAAAGGAATATCACTTCTACATAAGTGAGGATAGGTTCCATGAATTCCACTATTTATGTCATTGCTTCATCATGTTCTATGATCACTTGAAGGGAAGGAACATACAGATTGACACTGGAGGATGCACTGGTCAGTTAAAAAATGCATCCATATTTCAATCGTTGTGTTCATTGCATAAAAAATACAAAGTTCCACATATGTGGACCTATTTTGAGACTGGGCATGGTAAAGGAGAGCCTGATGGATCCAAAGCATGTGTAAAAACATCCCTACAAAGAGAGGAATTGAAATTATATACATAATCTACTATTCTAAATGCTCAATCTATAGTGATGTGGTGCATGCCAGTAATGGGAGAGGAATCAACTATGCGAGTAGAATCCACAAGAAAGAGACATGTGGAGAGATTGTTTTTGGAGGTGGTAGAAATAATTTTTTCACATGCATGGGAATGCAATACTATACCTGGGACTTGTGGCTTTCATTTAGTTCGAATCTATGATAACCCAGTATTTGAAATTTGGACCAAAACAATTGCTTGTTTTTTCCTTCCTTGTTGTGATGGTGACTAGGATGGGTGTGAATCATTGGATTGGGTTTATGGATGGGATCACATATCACTTCCACTTTATTGGTGTGTAATTGTTGAGTTGACTCTGTTGGAAGAAGACCAATCATCTATTTCTATAGATTTTGATCATGTCTCTGACCTTGTACAACCTCGTGTGATGCCTTTCCTTAATTTTTTTTTGTTTATTTACGTAGTCTTCAAACTCACATTAATGGCCTTGTATCACACAAAAAATATTTTGATCATATACCTAAAATCATATTATGTAGGGCACATATACACAGTGGTTGCCTCAAAAGATAGTGAGCAAGGTGGTGATTACTAGTTGACACATTGTATAGAGGGAAAGAAAACCCTCATTATAATGTCCATGACTGACGATGAAAACAACCACTTCCCAATCATGTCTATGGTTGTTAAAGGTGAATACCTTACACTTGAAAACAATACAAGAAAGAAGGGTGGATATGTTTACAGGGATTACAAACTAGGAGCAAGTGTGTATCACTTTACCAACTTAATCATTGGTACAAA
This sequence comes from Pseudotsuga menziesii, assembly GCA_001517045.1. Lineage (NCBI taxonomy): Eukaryota > Viridiplantae > Streptophyta > Pinopsida > Pinales > Pinaceae > Pseudotsuga > Pseudotsuga menziesii. The sequence continues at coordinate 670,074 of LPNX010847969.1, forward strand.
CCTTTAGGTACGAAGAATGCCTAGCTGAAATTCATCGAAGGTACGCTACTTCTTATTGGATACAGAGCATGAGAGAATAATGGAGACCATCATTATAAGAGATGATCTGGAGGGCTTGGTTATATGATAATAGGTGGGATCTAGCATGATGAGGTATGTTACATACTTTTAATTTTCCCATTTATTTTGTTTATGAATATGTCATTGTTTTGTTCTTGATATGCCAAATTTTCATTTATGTTGTTTATAAATATGCCAAAAGTTCTGTTGTATGTCAAGTTTATGAATATGCCAAATTTTACATATGATCAATAAACCCTAATATTATGAATGATGATGTAAATAGAAGTAACATGATCATGCCAATATCAATCATATGATCATGAAAATATCAATCATATTAACATGTCAAGATCTCATTCACATGTTAAACATAACATTAGAATACATACAAGTACCTATTTAGGTCATACCTGTCAAATTTGTTTGTAGGCTCTCTTACAGTAATAAAACCCTAATTTTTCAAGTAGGTCATATTGTCAATGTTTTGAGCTGATATATAAAACTAGGATGATGGAAACAAGACACCGCAATGATCACTTTCTATTTTAAGGCTTGTATAATTTCCTTCTTGATAGCTCAACTCTTATACCATGTTAATTTTTTTATACTTGACAATGCATTTCACGCCAACGAGGGCCAAACTTGGAAAACCATGGACGGTGGGGCTGTAGTTGGAGTTTCCATATGGACCCTACCCAAACACACTAGCAGGAGTTGACGGAATTCAAAATCGCTGCTCTGTGTGGGTTTTTGCGCCCTGACACGAGTTCACAGGGGAACTGTAACCCTAAATAGGGTTTACTATTTAACATGGATGGCCAGGTTTGGAATTCACAACCTATGGTTTAGCATGCATAGACTGTTCAACTGTATGTTCATCAATGGGGAAACTCTAACTCTACCAGGGAAACCCTAATCATAATCCTAATCTTATCTTACTTTAATAACTCACTTCATAATCAATCTAATGTCCAACTCAACTTTTTCAAATCCGGTGGACTTACGCTTCAAATCATGTTTATTCACGAAGTTGGATCTCAGTCTTTGGATTCTATTGTAGTTCCTTTAATGATGAGTGATTAGTCATTGGGTGCATGAGGTTTGTTGAATAGTGTTGCTTTTCATTGATGAAATGTGAATGGCATGTATTACACTTAGTTTTATTAAATTACACGAGCAAGAACTTTGAATTAACTTGTAATGATCATCCAAAATCACAATTTATAATTAGATATCAAATTAGTGTTCATGTAGTGAGTTCATTGAAACCTTTAAATATCCAATAGTTTGTTCTTTTGACATAGTGCATTCATAAGTAATAGATAAACCACATTGAATCAACACAATAGATTGACACAAGAACATGTAGAAACCGAAGAACAAATACAAAGTGAAATGTATCATTCATTTATAAATGAAATGTCAATGTACATGTCTCCAAAATTACATGTATCCAAAAGTATCCAAAAGTGCATGTAGATCCAAAAATACATATATATCCAAAAGTACCCAAAAGTACATGTATCCAAAACTATCCAAAACTATCCAAGCCACATGTACATGTAAGTGAAATGTCAATGTACATGTCTCTAAAAGTACATGTATACAAAAGTACATATATATCCAAAAGCATCCAAAAGTACATGTATCCAAAACTATCCAAGCCACATGTACATGTATCAAAATGTACATATATCCCATAAGACACATCAAAACTCAAGCTTCCTCTTGTTCTTTCCCGATGTTGATACTCTAGGAACATCTCTAGGATCAGTGTGTGTCTCTAGATCCTACAAATTAAATATAAATTGTTAAATTCAACTAACTATGTACTAATACATTATCTCAATAAAAGACCATATCTGAATTAACTCAACAATCATCAACATGTGCATGGAAATTGCATGAAACACTTGTTCATTAATGGACATATCACCTCAACTAGAGACTGTGAAAAAGGGGATTGTGTTCCTTGTGTAGCAGATGGAGTTGTAGGTTGAACATCAAATATGGCCACAACCATGGTCGAACCAGAGGGGGAAGGAATTGCTACTACTGTTGGTGGCTACAATCACCAAGTGTTGAAATAGTTAGACATGCATGAATAAACAATAGACAACACTAATAAACTATGTCTAGATCATGTTGAAATAGTTGTACCTATGTGTGTCTTGTTGTTATTGTAGGTGCCAAATTGACTGCTGCATCAACGACCCCTAGGGGGTTTGACATAAACAACTCTGTATCCTGATGCATTAAACATGCAAATCAAACAAATTATCAAAAACGGTTTATGCACTGGATTTCAATTCAACCAACAAAAATCATCAGAGGATATACATTAACATGGTATCAGGTGGAGCTCTTGGTTGAACATCAAGGATGGTCGGAGACATGGTCGAAAGAGAGAGGCCAACAAATACTCCTACTGCTGGTGGATACAATCACCAAATGTTGAAATAGTTAGACATGCATGAATAAACAATAGAGAACTATAATAAACTATGTAAAGATCATGTTGAAATAGTTGTACCTCTATGTGACATATTTCCATTGCAGATGCAGAACTGACTGCTGCATCAACCATCCCTACGAGGTTTGAAATAGAAAACTCTGGATCCTGATGTAGTAAACATGCAAATCAAACATTAACAAAAAAAAATTGTGCACTGGATTTCAAGTTAACCAAAAAATATAATTGAAGGATATACATTACCATGGTATCAGTAGCTCCATGGTCGTGGGCAGCTGGAGTCTTTCTAGGAGTAGGCCGCCTCACATACACATGACCCTTGTTCACGTATAGCCTAGGAGGAGATACAAATCTAGGCAATGGTCCAGATGTTTTGGTTGGTTCCTACAGTTAGCAAGTGTTCATGTAGTTAGACATGGATGATTCAACGAATAGACATGTATTTAAAAAATGACATTTTTAATTGTTTACCTAGAGCCTAGATGTTTCCTTGGACAATATGACCATGGATGCTACCTCCATATTAGATTTCCCCAGTGAAGGATATGGAATCTGTAAGTTTAATACTTGTAAATATTAGACCGTAGATAGCATTACTGAACTAACATGTACAATATATGGAAATTAACAAATTAACAAGTATTAAAAAACTGAAATTTTAAAATTTTTACCTTGGCGTGAGAAACAAAAATGGGTGCTATATGAATCTCTCCACCAATGAAGGGATCAGTGGATGGAATTTCATGCCCCCCTATAGAGTGTGGAACATCTGACTCTGGGGTGTCGTTGCTGACATAAAGCATCAACTGTAAGTTCACAAAATTAATATATTAGCTCAAACTATATATATGTGTACAAAGATGAAAATAAATGAAGAAATTATTACAATTAACCATCTACATACATTACTCAAAAACCCACTAAAGGCAACCTCTAAGGAAATACCATAGTAGGGATGACCACATGATGTGCACTCGTGAGGCTCAAAACTAGGATGGGGATGTGGCGATGGTGCTGCACTAGTAGATGGTCCTGCACTAGTGGATGGTATTACACTAGAATATGGTCCTGCACCATGAGGACCTGGTGTATGTACCACACCAAATACATATGTCCCTTCTTCACCCATATGCTGAACCAAAGTACTATGGCAAAAAACCGCCCGTGTCAAACTCAAATACGCATCACATGTCTTTGGAATAACATGATGTGTAGGTGGGACATCTAGCCCAGGAAACTTCCTGCGAGGTGCAGGGATAGGGTGATCAAGGTCTCGAAGCCTTGCATTGGTTCAGTTTTGGGAAATCCCCCCACCGATCCCCTGAAACTGCAAGATATCAAAATATTTTACATGTTTACCCAATACGAACTCTGTAGAAATATTTCAAACAAAATATAGGGGGATTTCCCTATTGTTATGTGGTGGCATATAAAAAACCATATACCATCTTTCCATCCAGTTATCAACAAATGTCTTAAATGTGCACCACTCAATAGAGATATGAGGCATGTTTGCATTTGGGATTTCCCCTGTCCGAGGGTCGCTAAACAATGAAAATACGTGCTCTTTTGTTATTTTAAAATTTTTGAATGCATTGTAGTCTAGCCCATCGGCATATTCTTGAATATTTCTTTCTCTATATGATGTAATATCGTATAGTATATTGATAGACAGTGAAATAGTCTCAACAATTGCATCCAAAGTTGATGCAAGTGAGCGATGAATCTTGTCACCACCACTAAAATCCGTACTAAGTCCCCTCAAGTGGGAAAACTCAACTGGTATCTCGGCATTTGTGTCCATAGTCGCAACTGCAATAAAAACATCAATAAGAAAATGATTAGAAACATGTACATGGTATATAATGACGTCTCTTCAAAATTGAAAATGTAAATTAAATCAAATTCAAGTAAGCAATTTAATGGCATTCACTTGTACATACATTTAAAACTTAAAATTAAACATTTAACAATTAAAAAGTAATTTTTGTTCAACTTCTTTCTAGAAGTTAAGGCACTTATTAACCCTCATTGGTGACTTTTCCATGCAACTTGGGTTTAAACTTCTTAGAATTTAGGAGTGTTATTTTGACATGTTTTGGACTTTACGTCCCTTGGATATGTAAAATAGAGGGGCGAGGGACTATTAGGATATGTGAGGCAAGAAAAGGGGTGATACAGGGATTCCACCAATCCTCTAAATATAATTTAGTCGATCATGGTTGGGAAAACTCTCACGACACACTCTAGGTAGTTGATGGGTGTTCACCATTTCCATTGTTCTATAAACATGGAAACCAACCAAAAGTGACATGGTCAAATGGAAGATTTGTGGACTGGAATACAATTGGTTGTAGATGAGCTTAGAGACTCGACATGTAGAAATATATTACCCGTTGTTTTTACTATTTTAAAAAATGGTTGATAAACCTAGTGATGCAGGGGCATAGACTGTTTGAGTAAATTCATTTATGACTTTGCTAGGTCAAAGGAACTGAGGGAGACCTAGGGTCTCACATGTTTCTAATTTGCTTTATTTTGTTGAGAGGTTCAATAAATAGGATAAGGATACTAGATCCTTTTCCCAATGTAATCGATAGGGTTAGTTGATCATTTCCATAATTATAGCATCTAGTTAGTGATTTGTTAAGTGAGTCACTAGTTAGTTGAGTTAATCATTAATTATGTTCTTTCTTTATAGGATCAAAGAAGCATAATTGGAGTTGTATTTAGTTTAGGTGATTACCTTTAATTAATTAGCTTTTTTGGTAGCTCAATAGAGCTAGGGTCAGAACTGCATGATGATTATGAACTCTTCAACGGTGCGATGAATACCAGGGTTGTATGGTGGTTTAGGATGTGTTGACTTGTAATTCGATATCATAGTGAGAAGGTTCTTTATATATTTCAACTTTTGTTTGCCATTACGATAAGGCCAGGGGAAAGAATGCTAAGTCATATGCGTAGAACAAGAGAAAAGTGTCGAGGAAGGTATAGTTAAAACACAAATGACGTGGGTGCTATAACCAAGAAGTGCAAATATTTTAGTGGAAAAATGGTGGTGGCTGCTAAAACTGGAGGAAGGCATAAAACTGGTCATATTTACTATTTTTAACTCTGTGTTTATATATATATTGTTTAATTATATATAATACACTATTATATGTTTAAAAGGGAAGGACCGAGAGGTACTTTGTTAATGTGTTTTGGAATTTAGTTAAGGGTGCTTAACTAAGAGGCAATGTATAGCTACATACACTTGTGATGAAATTTTGATTATGTTCATGGACAAATGAATGTGATGAAATTTTGAGAAACCAAGTTAATTTTTTTATGCATTTTTTCTATTCACGCTTGTGCATGCATTTCATCTTATTATGGCCATTTTTGGGGAAATTATTCAATTAGTATCATGGGGAAATGGCCTTTGAGGGCTGGAAATTTGGGTTTCATGTGGATGGATACATTGTATAAAGGGATGAGTTCTATATTTTTTTAGTTTTGGTTGCATTAGGAATTTTTGAGTTCTTGAAAAGGGATTCATTGTAATTATTCACTCATCTTGGTTGATGGAGATGTTAATTTAATTAGATATTGGGTTATTTCCAATTTTCTAAATATTACAAAATTTGGTTATTTTAAACTATTAAAAAACTGTAATTTAGGTTTACAGTTGACAAAAAAATTGTATGGGTGAATGAATTACCTGATTAGATGACAATTCACTGGTGAATTTGCCTCCCATCCAACTAAATCGACCTCCTCCTATACTCAACGAAACCCAATCCGTGCTCGTCCAACATAAAACCCGTGTTCCTCATGGGTAGAATGTGCTACGGGTTTTACGACCGTGTATATAAATTGATTTTAATTTTACAAATTACGTACGTGTTTTATAACTACATAATGCATACACATTTTGTATTTATATAATGCATACGCATTATGGTTTCCTATCCTACATGTATCATGACATGTCAGGCTCGGGTTTAACCATAAAAAGTGCTATGTAGCAGAAACATGTTATATTTTTATGTAACGTGATCGTGTTTTCAAAAACTAGGATTTCATCTAAAAGGTCCCTCATCTTCTTGCACTGACCCTTGTACATGCAGGTCGAACATGCACTATAATATACATCATCTCTCCTACGCATAAATTGCTAATTAACACTAATAATCCTTCATGCAAGCATAACAAATATACATATATAATATAATTGCTTTAACATTATTAGTTATTTAACAATTACTCCCTTTTATGGTTTCATATATTATCTTTGTGTTATTATTAACTTAAATCGTCAAACAAGATGAGTACCTACCACCACTAACTTAGTATCAGGAGACACCCAACCCTCAACAATACTAACTATCATATCCTTCCATCCTAACCTATGTCTACATCCTCCCTTTCGTTCCTCTTCTAGTACAAAGTGGATGCAAGCTATACTGACCTGACCACATAGGACCTGAGAGCAGCATCGTTGACTAACTGGAGGACCTAGCCTCTCCTAGCAACCATCCAACCGTTGTCATCACAATAACTTTGGGAGGGAATGTCTCATCACTGCCCTCCCATGACCCTGGGTATCATAGTGACATAGGGTGGGAAAGACATCCATCCCTCTCAACCTATTGGGTCTATATACCATCAAACCATACTATGTTGTTATCAATATTATTGGAATGTGTCATCATATCATCGCTTTGGTAATTAAGGATATCTTCAAGATATGTACTACATCACACTATGTACCATGCAACCGACTATTACATAGCCCCTGTACCCTGCGGGTTAGTACTTTGCAAACATACATTCATAACAATATTAAATTAGTAGTTGGTCCATACTGTCAACATCATTTGATTTCATCACATAAAATCATTAAATCGATCACATCATGGGTGGGTATCCAGGTATCACATCATGCATATCACTTCATATTAAGAATGACAATCAAACATACATTGTTGTTATGAAATAAAGGAATCTCATGGTGACTACAACATAGTAATATCATAAGCATAGTAACATCATGAAAATGATAACATCATAATCAGAGCATTTGCATAAGCATGATAACACCATGACATCATAATTAGAGCCTCCGCATAAGCATTATAACATCATAACATCATAATCAATATATAATCAGGTCTAACATGCCAAAATATAGGTTAATTAGTCTAGATGATCCCAACAAATAATAAGCAAATACTTTGTAATAAGTATGACTTATAAACATGCCTAGTCAAAATAGGGGCGTTACATTTTTTGAGTGAAATGAAAATCGTTTCCAATTGTTCAAGTAGTTATCTATATGCAACGTGACATCTCTCTCAGCCCAGAAATGCATGTAAATAGTAAAATCCAAAAATCCTTTGATCCATGTAACTACATAGGTTCAAGATAATGATTAAGAATGGGTTTGGGTTTCATAAGTGCTCTAATACCATGTTGGATTAAAATAGGGTACTTTCACACAGGTTTAACATCTTAATGAGCCACTCACACAAATATATCACAGATCATCACAATGATGTTTTACATCATTAAAACCCTTAGGGAAACAATCTATGACCTTATCCAAACATCTACTTGAGGAAATATATTAATGAACAAGGAAAAAAATTGCATATGAGTTTCTCACAATCCATCATCAAGCAAATCCCCCCCCACCCCTCCACCATTCTCTTTAAAAAGAGATCATGGTCCAATTGGGTGGTAAGCCATGGATCAATAACCATTAATACTGACATGAATATGAACTATCAAATCACATTATGTCTAGAACATATTATGACCATTAGATTACATGTGAAAATGCATACTAAAGAAACACACTCTACCTAAAGACACATTATAACAAGTTGTTCTTAACTAAATCCACACTAACTCTTAATTTTCTATATATCCTTACATTTATCTACCTTAGATCACTTTTTGTCTTCAAGTTGTGGCCTTCTTAAAATCAATAAATCTAGTATTCCTTAACAAGGTCATCATCATTGCTAGTATATGGTGGATCTTCGACATTCCATCATCAAGAAAATTCTCCCCCATTCTCTTTAAATAGATATCATGGGTTGATTGGGTGGTAATCCATGGATCAATAGCCATTAAGGCCAACATGAAGATGAACTATCATATATCACATTATGTATAGAACATATTATGACCATCAGATTACATATGTGCAAATGCATACTAAAGAAACACATTTTACCTAAAGAAAAATTAAACCAAGTTGTTCTTAACTTACTCCACACTAACTCTTAATTGTCTAAATGTCCTAACATTTATCTACCTTAGATCACTTCTTGTGTTTAAGTTGTGGCCTTCTTAAAATGAATAAATCTACTATTCCTTAACAAGCTCATCATCATTGTTAGTATCAGGAGGATCTTTGACAATAGCTATGTCTCATTTGTTGCACTCAATAAAACATGCTATGTGACCCACTTTATTGCAAATTTTTATCATAATACAAAAATAATCTAGATTACATGAATGAAGAAACCCTAGATCATCCTATTGAAAAATATTGCTAAATTTTTTTGAAATAAATGTTGTTGAATGTAAATTAAATTGTTGGAAAATCATTGAGAAACCTTTAAATATAGGAATAGAGACAAAAAAAATTTATTATTTGATTTAAAAATTCAAATCTAGAAAATTTTTTTTTGAACAATAAACATCAAATTTTGAACATAAATTAACTTATATGAATACCAATGTTTATAGACTCCCTCTCTACTCTAGAAAAAAACTATGTTTTATTTCTTATATGTATCCAAGCTATAAGAAGAAATGCTAAAATGATTTATAATGGTGATGAATTGAATAGACAAACATCCCTTTAAATTCAATAGCTACTATATTGATAACATGTCTCCTCCCCATCGTAGCTTTGTAAACATGAAAGACAACTCAATTATTTAACTCCTTCAATAGCATGATGATTCCTTGATTAAATTTTGTGAGAACTTAGTCATTCTATTAAGCCTTATCATTTTCTAGATCACGTTTTTATGCAAGAAAAGAGCATACTTAACTTTTTAAGAAAAAATATATATTACAAAATATTGAAAACCTATATCTAGTTACATCACAAGACATGCGAGATAAATATACAAAATAAAAAAATATTATATTATGAGTGACTCGTGAAATAATTACATAGGAGTTCACCTCCTTATATATGGTTACTCATGGAGAAAATAATTTCCATTTATGAATGTGGGTAATATTTTATTTACACAAAAATTACAAAAACATAACTAAGACATAAAGTGACTTTTAATACAACTTGTGAGACTTATATTGTAACATATGCCACCATTTGACTTCTTATAGTATATTAAGCAAACAATTCCCCAAAAGAGCATAAATATACAAGAAAGTATAATCCATGCCTTATTAATGAATAAAAGAGATGTATAGAAAGCCTCCTCGAGGGGGAAATCTCCTTATACAATGTACTAAATACACAAGGCAAGGCAAGATAATACAAATGAAAAAGTCTCCTTGAAATATATATATATATATATATTACCACTAATGGACTCAATATGACATCAATAAGATAACAATACTAATATAAAGTGCCCAATTTAGGGGAGGATGGGCCACAATTTAGGGATTAACGTATCCCTCCCCTTTAGATAACTGTTGTCCTCAATACTAGGTTAGTTGTGGATGATTCAATATGAAGAAATCATCTTCCCATGTCAAATCTTCTACTGGTAAGTTCTTCCACTTGATGAGGTACTTAGTAATAACCCAATTTTGTAGGTGTTTGTTCCTTATTTTAGTGATTTTTTCACACTCCAATATGACCTATCCTTCTTCATCAAGCTCCAAAAAGATAGTTTGAATTGGGATCTTGTCTCCATTTATCTTTTTTAAGGAAGAAACATGGAAAACTAGGTGTACCCTTGAACATGAAGGAAGCCACCAATTTGAAATCCATACTACCAATATTTTGCAACACTTTATAAGGACCATAATACTTGGGTGATAACTTATTGTCCTTATTTAGTTGCTTGAGGGACATCTATTTGTAATTTTGTAGCCTAAAAATACCCAATCCCCTTCTTCAAGATGCCTTTCATTGTGATGTTTCTTTTCTTGTTCTTTCATCATTTTTTTAATATAACCAAGTTGTCCTTAAATATCAGGAGAACTTATTGCTGGTATTCGAGGTGATATTCCAGAACTTGAATTTTAGATTTTCCTTTTAGTGGAGATGTGATAGATGGAGGTTGGTACCCATAAAATGCCATAAATGGGGACATTTTTTATGAAATATGGAAGGAAGTGTTGTATGTCACCATCCTGCCAAATATAATCATTTCACCTACTATGTTTGTTTATCATGTATGTAGAGAAATGAGTATAGCCTTCCAAACATATGTTCACTATCTCATGAGTTTTCCGATCGGAATGAGGATGATAAGATGAACTGTGAGCCAACTGGACCTAAAATAAGAAAATAAATCAATCCAAAACTTTATAGTGAAAATTAGATATCCATCACTTACAATTATCTTCGGGTTTTCATGTAGATTTTGAACTCTTTCCATGAATGTTGTAGAAAATGTACTTGCATTAAAAGAGTGAAAGTGTGCACAAACATGTGCATACTTGGTGCATATATAAACAATGACCATAATAATATTCTTCCCTTCTGTCTTAGGTAGACGTGTGATAAAATCCATTGATACTTCCTCCCAACAATGACAAGGTATGTCTAATGGTTGTTAAATACCTAGAGTTTTAACTATTGCAACCTTATTTTGTTGGAAAACAAAACATTCTTCCACATAATTTTTAACATCATATTTAATACCTTCCCAAAAAAATTCCTTCTTAACACTGTGGTAGGTTTTTAGGGATCTTGATTTCCCTCTAATAGGAGAGGTGTGTAATTCCAAAAGGATCTATTGTTTGAGTTGGCATTTATTACATATACATAAGTGATTCTTATACCATAGTGAATCATTTCTCCACACAAAAGTATCTGATACATTGGGATCCTATGTATCTTTTAAGTGAGAGTTCACACCGATAGACCATTCTTCCATTCTTCAATTGCTTCTATTATCCAAAGTTGTATAATAGAAATAAAAAAAGTAATGTCTCAACATACTCATCTTTTATTAAGAGCGCATGTTCCACCATATTTCATTTCCATTTTCCATATATTATTTCAAAGTAATATCCCAACATCTTAATTACCCATTTTTGTTTCTTTCTGAAGATAGTTTATGTTCCAAGAAGTATTTAAGACTGTCATGATCTATTTTGACCTTGAATTTCCTACCTATTAGGTAAGGAATCCATTTATTAAGTGCATTTAGTATGTCCATAATTTCCTTCTCACAAATGGGTTTATGGAAAGTTCTTTCCCCTGATTGGATGACTTTGGAAATATAGAGTCCTTCCTTCTTGCATTAGAACAACACCAATGGAATTTTTTGAGATATCACATTCCAAAATAAATCTTTTGTGAAGTTTGGTGTGGTCAAGATAGGGACTTTGCACATTTCCATATAAAGTTTTCAAAAGATTGAGTTTCCTCTAGAGTCCAAGAGAATGAATACTTCTTCAATAATGATGTTAGAGGTGATGCTATTCTTCCATAGTTTTGAACAAACTTGTGGTAGTGCCTCGTCAAACCTAATAATCCTCTAATATTATTCAATGTTTTTGGAATCGACCATTCAATAATGGATTTAATTTTTTTAGTGTCTACCTTGATACTTTCGTCAGATACAATCTGATGCAAATACTCTACCTCCTTTACCCCAAAGAAAAGTTGGACAGTTTTGATATAATTGTTTCTCTTTTAGTAGTTGTAAAACCTTGTCAACATGTTGAACATGTTCTTCCCACTATTTGATATAGAATAGTATATCATAAAAAAAACTAACATAATTTTTTTAAGTAAGGGTTTGAAAATGGAATTAATCAAACCTTGAAATATGGAAGGTGCATTCATAAGGACAAAAGGCATGATAAAAAATTCACAATGAACTTCATGATTTTTGAATGTGGTTTTTGGGATGTATTCTTCCTTCATTATAATCTGATGATACCCTAAACAAAGATCCAATTTTGTGAAGTAAACTGCTCCCTGTAGTTCATCTAGCAATTCATCAATGATATGAATGGGATAATTATATTTAATGATGAGCTTTTTGAGCTCTATAATCTGGACACATATTCCATGAGCCCTCCTTCATGTGTACCATTCCCACTTGCATGGAGTAATAACTTTGACTAGGCCTAATTATGCCATCCTCTAACATCTATTCAACCATACACTTAATTTCACTCTTCTGGCCATAGGGGTATTTGTAAGGTATGATGTTAGGAGGTATACTTCCTAGAATAAACTGAATAGAATGATCAGGATCTCAAGTAGGTGGAAGACCTTTTGGAATAAATTCAAATACCTTGAAATGCTTATCAAATACCCTTTGGAGATATAGGGGAATAATAGGATTATATGTTTGAATCTCTAGTGAGAATAATTGTGCAATTACACCTTGATGTCCCTTTTTCAACAATTTTTCCATTCCATTAGAGCTTATCACCTTGCTTGGTTTCCTATGATACCTCTTAACTCAAATTCTTTTCCTTCCTAGGAAAATGTCATGAAAAGTTCTTGAAAATTAAAAGCCAATCTTCCCAATGATTGTAACCATTAGATCCCTAAAACAACATGATCCCCACATATTGAGATAACAATTTTTGGACTATTTAATACATATTTTCCCATAGTAAGAGTGATCTTCTGGCATTTATTTGAGCAATTGACAGTTCCTTAATCTGCAATCATTACTTGAAACTCTAATGTTGGATATATATTTAGCAATTGAGAACTTTGGTTAATTTACATTGAATGAAATTATGTGTTACTAGAATCAGTCAACACGGTTATCTATTTATTTTTTATATATATTTTGATCTTGAGAATTCAAAGAGTGTCAATTCCAACGAATGCATGACAATATATGGTGGGAGTAATCTCTTATGTTTCTTCATATTGAGATGTTTCCTATTCTTTTGCTTCTTCTTCTTCACAATCTATGTAGAATAATTTCTTCTCACAACACTTGTGTCCCTTGCTATTCTTGCAGTTACAATTAAATCATAGACCTTTTTCTATTCTTTCATCCATTTGTTAAGGTATCAACCTTGTAGGTTGAGGTGAGTTAGAAGAAGGAACATTAATCTCTCTATAGGTGTTAGAGGTGGTCCTTGTAGTATCCATCACCATATTTTTCTTTCAACCTTCCTTGTCACCATGGAAACCTTCTCTAAATATGTTGGCTAAAATAGACAATTCTCATGTTGAATTTTATTCTTTAAGCTTCCAATAAAGAGATACAACAATTTATCATCTAGTATTTCATTCACTCTAAGACTTAAATCTTGAAATTGTTGAATGTGCTTGATTACTGAAACCTTTAACCTTATATTGATCAATTCGGTAAAGAAGGAACTTCTCTTAACATCATCATGATATGATATCAATTTTTATGTTAAAATGGACCAAGAGATAATGGAGTTATTTATGTGCTCACAAATCCATTGGTACCACACAAACTGTTGAGGTTCTAAATTTAGGGATGCAGTAATTAAAGATACAACAATTACCTTTTGTATATTTGGCACCTGGTGTATTTCAAATAATTGATCCATCTTGAATATCCATTTTATGGGCTTCTGGCCATTAAACTTCCTCATGTCAATATTAGGTAGTTGAACACCCTTTGGGGACCATCCTTGATTACTTCCATTATTAGAATAAAATCATCATAGAGTATTCTCATTAATGGATGGTTGCTCAACATGGCCATTATATTTATCTTCTTGAGTACCCCGAGCCACATCCTCACCTTTAGGAAGCTTTTCCTCTTAATTTTGTATGAGATTATAAATCATTTCCATATTCCCCCCCATATTATTATCCATCTATCCCATCCTTTCCTCCATATTAACTAAATAAACCTTTATTAGAGACCCTTTAATAAGGTATTCCAACTTGCATGAGACCCAAAAAGATAGGCCTTCACTTTCATCATAGGTCAGGGACGCATCCTCTGTTGGTTTGAGTGGAGTGGTGTGGCCACCCCCACCACCTTTTGGTGCCATGTGGAAAAATAACATTAGATATATATGATATTCTTCATACCTTTGAGATCAATCCAAATAGATATTTCTATTAGAAGCTATTCAAATTTGAAATGCCATACCTTTTTTAAAACCTTTATTTGGAGACTGTTTTGTTGTCCAACCTTCTACCTGATGGAACTTTGAAATTTTGGCTCCTTTGAGTCTGAAATTGTTTCCTACAGTATCTTGATATGTATTGTTGCCAATTCCATAGGTTTCATCGAATTCTAATATGCCTAGAGGAAATGGACATAGCGTTTCCACCATGTGTTGATTTTTGAACGTTTCTAGAGATCAAACTTATATGACATATCACGTGTCCATATTTTTAGATATGAATATGGAATTTATATCACAAATACTATAGTCCATATTATTTCATATGAAATAGGTTTCATTCAATTTGGATCTTGCATGGTCGAGATATAATAGTGAGTCCCAAGGACACATTTTTTAGACTATTTTTTGGTCTAGTAAAAAACCCTAACTTCCACTATGTATACCGCCGAACTTGTAATGGATCAAGATCCAAAACTTATACTCTATATATCTCAGTCTGTATTCTACTTCACCTCTAAGTTTTTCTATCTGAAAATGGTCTTAAAAAAAGTTATAGCAAAAATGCCAAGATGAATTTTTTTGGAAGTGTCGAAGCTTTGATACAAAATGTTAAGCAAGGGTGATTGCATGAATGTGCTTCACACTTTTTTGCAAGTGGGGTGCCAAAAATACGTGCATCAATCCCTCGATCGAGGTATTTTTAAACCCTCAATTGAGGTTAAAATACCTTGATCGAGGGATTAAAGATATCTCGATCAATGGTTTAACCTAGAGCTCAATCGAGCTATTATACCTCAATCAAGGGCTTAAAAATACCTTGATTTAGGGTTTAACCTGTACCTCGGTCAAGCTGTTGAAACAAAAAGTAAAATAAAAACGAGCCAGCAGGTTGTCCCAAGATGATTTGCAACCCCAACAACAACTGCGTAAGAGTTTGACCAAGGATCCAAATTTCGATCGAGGAACTAACAGCCTGTCTCCTCCCCTAACCGAATTCACACAACCATGTACTCAAGGCCACTAGGTAGGTGGACCAAAAACCTTCCTCTATTTTTTGTTATTATTATTTAAAACATTTTTATTTATTATTTGTTGTTGTAAGTTTATATCAAGTGGAAGCGTTTATGCCACTATTTTTATATTTAAATGTGTAGTGGTAAGCAGAAATAGTGTCAGATTACACATTTGGAAATAAAACTGACAACAACCAAATTGTGAAGAAAAAACCATTGAAACATATTTTTTATACCTGTGAACCTATCAATTACCAAGAACCATGTGAAAACCGATTTTAATTTTAATTTTAAATTTGTTATTAATATGTTTTTTTTTATTTTAAATATGTTTTTAATTTTAAATTTAGGTTTTATTTATTTAAATATCTATGTTTATATCAACCCACAATGTTTATGTTACCGGTTTATGTCGCAAACTCAAATGCTGGCCGATTTTTTTAATCACATAAGAATACCACGAAGATTGAAAAATATAAAAAAAAACACATATTTGAAAATAAAACAAAAAAACCATGTGAAAAAACAAAATACCATGTGAAAATTGATTGACTTACCAAGAACCATGTGAAAAATAGTAACAAAACCTTTTGTTAAATTTTTTATTTTTAAAATCACCTTTTAGTAAACCACATAAAATTAATTAATCTACAATAAAAACAAATTATTAAGTATATATTTATATTCTTAAAATTTTAAAACTAGTTTTTATTTTTTTCTTATATTCAGTTTAATATATAATTTTTAATAAATTTTATAATAAAAATTAAACATAATACTTAGCTACTCGTATTAAAAAAACATATATCTTATAAAATAATAAACATATTTATACATATTGTATAAAATTAGAATATCAAATTGCATATGCATAATAGAATATCAAATTTTAAATAAATATATATCTAGTGTTAATAATTATAATATCAAATTTTAAATAAATATATTTAGTGCATACGATTATAAGATNTGTGTGTACATATAGATTATCATCAATTAGATTTCTTTAAGTATATGATGTATATGTGTTTATGTGTGTGTACATATAGATTAGTGTCAATTAGATTTATTTATGTATGTACATGTCACAATGGAATGTGATGTGTATAGACTTCTTCAGAGTGGAGTCCATTGCTTCGTTCTCAACGGAGCACAAGAGGATATGGGGTGGCTTGTCAACGTTCTTGTTCACCGAGGCACGAGGCCACACCAAGGTCAACTGCCACTGGAGACATCAGCGAAAGAGATAGTGCGTTGGTTCAACCCGACGATATACATCCAGATTCCGAGGAGGTGCACTAGGACACATGTACAATAAGTGCATATTTATTTTTTTATATACGTTTTCAATAAATTTTTAATATAAAACATGTTTAATTTTACTTGCAAGTTATAATGTATATTTTGATTGATATTTTTGTTTTTGTTTGGATCACAACTTCCCTAGGGGGATCTTATGATGATGAGGTTTCTTGTATCAACCTTGTTGATATTACTATTCAGCTAGACTGGGTGCACTCATCTATCTGGATGCTATCAACAATTGATGGTTTCTTGTCTCTCTATAGGAGATTGGGACCTCTCGATGAAATATGGTGTTTTGCATGCTAGAGGAGAAGAAAGGATGTCATGTGTCCTGATAAATGAGACGTAGCGAAAGCCTCCATAAGAGGCCATGACTTTAGGGGAACTTTGTTCGATATGCTTCTTGATTGTGCTCTGTGTCAACCTCTTAGAATTGAGGAATTGAAGCTCGAGGATTTGGCACCAAGATTTATTGGAGCATGGGGCATGTTCCGCCACCATGAATAGGTTCCTTTATACTTGAAAAAACATATATATAATCATATTTTGTTCGATATATGCACCCGAATTACACCAACACTGCATCTGAATTATTTGATGCTGGTAGGGGATGTAGTTACTAGTGTGTTGGAGCTTGTAGAGACCCTGCTTTCGTACTACCCCATCTGAGGTTGGTATTGATTCCAGATAAGATGATTATCAGGTCATAGGATGTAGGCTATCCATCCCAGCTTCCTATAGAGGACAGGAATGGGATTGCAGACTCGCTTCTAATTTCCATGGCCAGTGTTATTGTGGATGATGATAGCCTCAAATTGCTTGATGAGGATTCCTTACGGGGGTATGCTTGGCTAGCTTGAGATGCATACTTTTGGATGTATCATAGGTGCAGCACACCATGACATGTATAGTTTTGTACAATTATGTATGCTTTCATGTCACATCATATTATACATCATAAATTGAATGCTTAATAATAGTTAAAGGGTGTTTTAATGTATTGCTTCATGTAGGGTACCACATTCATGGATGAGCTCTTTCATAGTGAGCCATCAATTGTTGGTCCTCGATGAGGTCCACCTGCACGTGATAGACATGAGGAATGCAAGGGTCCTAACCCACAAGAATCATTCATGGAGGTAAGTTATAATATACATGTTCCAATTCAATTTATGTTTATTAATCCCAATTTATAGTTTATGTTTCAAAATTATTGATTCTAGATTTTATGTTTTAGATATTAACTTTCAAGTTCAAATTGTATACTAGGTGGAGGCAAGGTCGTGGCTTAGGAGGATACACCTGAGGACTGCAAAGGTCTTGACCAGCCAAACCCGTACATCGATGTAAATTTTAATTTATGTTCCAATTCAATTCACATTTCGTAATTTCAATTTATACTCTATGTTTTAATTTTGGATTTATAGTTTATGTTTTAGTTTTAATTATTACATGTAATGGCATCTTATAACATAGGCATCACTACAGGTGGGTGTATATGCTTCCATCACTTTCTCACATCATTGGGACACAACTTGTCCACGTGGTAATGATGAGGGCCCATTGACCCAGGTTCTGACCCACATGCTAGATATCACCATTGACTTGAGTTAAGTGAGTTTCACATCCACCCATTAAAATTTTTCACTTCTTGGTGAATACTATTCATTGGTCAAAATCTCTCTAACTTATAGAGTTTACAATTTTAACTTTTACAGTATGTTGAGCTCAAGGCCTTCTTTGATAGTTGACCTCCATAAGGCTAGGGGTCTATTGCAAGTAATGGCGGTCACAAAGAATATCAAGGTAGCGTCCATTAACTTGATGATGTATACATTTTCATGATTTGGAAATTTTGTTATATATGTACTTTTATTATTTGAAATATATGGATTGTTTTAAAGTATATTTTATCATATTGACCTTTATGTGTATTTTGTTACAATTTGAAATGGATCGTCTTTTAAGTTACATCTAGATATAGTTATTACGGTTATATAAATGTTTTCTCGATTCAATTGCAATTTAATGTACAATGATTACAATATAAAAGTTCAATTACAATTAGATTACAATTTAAAATATTACATTACAGTCTATGCATTACAATTCAATTACAATTTACACATTTCAATTCAATTGCAATTTCAAATTTCAAATTTAATGTGTAATTTCAATTTCAATTGAATGTGTAATTACACTTTAAAAGTCTAATTTCAATTACATTTCAATTGAAAGTTGAAAATTTAAAATTAAATTGCATTACAATTTAAAATTTAAATTACAATTACATTGTCTACACATTACAA
Source organism: Pseudotsuga menziesii (assembly GCA_001517045.1). NCBI lineage: Eukaryota > Viridiplantae > Streptophyta > Pinopsida > Pinales > Pinaceae > Pseudotsuga > Pseudotsuga menziesii. The sequence goes on from LPNX010847969.1 coordinate 689,486, forward strand.
TTTACACATTGCAATCTATTTACAACTTAAGATTTAAATTAGAATTTCAAATTTAATAGTGTAATTTCAATTGAAAATTGAATGTGTAATTACACTTTAAAAGTCCAATTTCAATTACATTACTATTGCAAATTCAAAATTTAAAATTCAATTACATTACTATTGCAAATTCAAAATTCAAAATTCAATTACATTACTATTGCAAATTCAAAATTTAAAATTCAATTACATTACAACATAAAATTTAAATCACAATTACATTATAGTCTACAATTTACACATTGCAATTACATTTAAAAATTAAAAACTAAAATTTCAAATTTAATGTGTAATTTCAATTGAAAATTCAAAGTGTAGTTACAATTCAAAAGTTCAAATTTTCAACTACATTACAATTGCAAAATCAAAATTTAAAATTCAATTACATTACTTTTTTGCATTGTATAGGTGTATTTTAAATTACAATTATATTAAGGTTGTATAGGTGTTACTTCACATTATTTCTATCAAATAAAAGTTTGTGGTGTGTATGGAACATTCTATAGAAGTGGGAACATCTACCATTCAAAATCTTTTCATAAAGTCAAGATGGCTACAAAGCATTATTTAATTGTTAGGTGGTTGTATTTGCATAATTCTTATTGATGATATCTCATGATTGGAAGTCTCATATTGTTATTTATTTCCATTTAGAAACCACTTCTAGGTAAGGTTTATAAGTATTGTTTAAAGTTGTGCCTATATATGATGGTTTTGGAAATAAAGCATACTATGTTAAAAATGGGGATTGGGGTTTTTGTATGTGTTTACTTTGAACTAAAAATCAGAGACATCGATATTCACATAATGATGTGTAATTCCAATTGAAATTAATTTAAATTGTAAGCACACATTGAATCTTCAATTCCAAATACACATCAATGTCTTAATTTAATGCGTAATTCCAATTGAGAATTCAATGTTTACTTATAATTTAAAAAATCAGCTTTAATTACATTACAATTTAAAAATCAATTACAAATTAGAGTTTGAGGATAACCATTGGAGAAGAGAAACCCATATTATAATATAAATTTTTATTCATCATAGTTGATGGGGAACTTACCTCCACAATGAATAGAGGATCATTGTCTATATAACAATTTGTTATTGCAAAATCTCATAGATAAATGAAGACAAATTAAGAAATAATACTCATATGTATTTGCATTATCTTGATACAAAATAAAATCCATGTAGGACCATACATGGGTTACTTGTAATGGATCATGTACATGTTAATTTTAGAAACTTCGTATTACAACATTACATTCAACAAGTCATCATGACAATTAGGTCAATGTTGCAAGTGGCATGTGTAGTTCATTCATCTGTCCAATGGGTTATAGGAATACACGTCGACATAATACGATCATGGCCAACTTCTATCATCTTCCATCTCTTTGGATCGCCTATCTTCATATTTATTTATGTTAGATGTATCTGAGCTGCCATCACCAAATGATTGTATTGGCATGATATATATTCACACATAAAATATCTGTAAATAATATAAGCACCATGTTTTTCACTTTCAAAAAAGTGTCCCATCAGAACTAGGGTGGAACTAGGTCTCCAATTTGGTACGTGAACTCTCCATCTTGATAGGGTCACACCTTGATTTTAATTTGTGTGCACCACATCAAATAACATGCCACATTTTCTTGATTGTCGGGGGGGTGCAATTACAATGAATACATCAGTACCTGCAAGAGAAATTACAAATATTATTAGAATTTCATACATGTGTTTCTACAAGATTTGTATATGTGTAATATATAATGAACTAATTAATAATGAAGTCTTGTACCTTCCCTAACCACATCCGAAACTCGATCATGATCTAGTGAGACCATTTCCTCATCAATGTTCATATCTTTCCATGTAGGAATTGGATGTGGGCCCTTTGTATTAAGAGGGACAGATTTCTAGTGTTTCACATATAAATCATATTCACAGCGATGAAGCCCACATCCATTTGCATCAATGTAAATATCGGAAAAAAAAGCATACTTCCTCATTTCAATGGTGAATATGTTACCCATGTATTTACTCCAAACAAAATGTAATTCCCTCGTACCAGGTATGATCTCAAAATACCACATCATGGATCTATTCACATCACCAAGGGAAACATCCCAAAAGAACCCACATGGAATTCAATTTGTTACATAAAGTCCTACCAGGAAAGTGTTTTTTTAGAAATGATGATATAATGTTATTAGCCTATTAATTGATTTTGGAGCTTATTACCTGTACACCATCCTTGCTTGTTTGTGAATTTGATGTCCCAAATGTCGTGTGCACCAATCAACTACTTTTGTAGATCATTTGAGTCGGGTTGCACCATGACTCATCTAGTACCTCCAAAGTGCTTGTTTCACACATGCACATACTCCATCATGTTGACCCTTTCCATGCTTTGTTTCAAAAAATCTCCAGGTGTGTCAGACTCCTGTCTCTTTGTGAAGGAGACTCAACTAGTAAAAAGAGCGTGTTGATTTGAACTTCCCAACACAACCATCTGACCAAATCTATTGTTTAGTAAATGATACACCTATCTGTTTGAATGAATCATAAGTCAACCCAAAGTAGTGTTGAACTAACAAGATGTCATGTTCATGATCGTCACTGACATAAAAAGGGTACTCCTTGATCACTTCGCGTGACTGAGGAGTAGTATCCCTACCATCAATGCTTACTTGAGCATGCATTTACAATACATGTACGAATATATACACCTAGTCGGAGTGAAAGTGCTCACTCTGTATCTCTCTCGAAGGAGTAAATGTGTAGTTCTCAGGAAATTCTACCATTGATAAGATTGTGCCCAGCTCAAATACCTCACAAGAATTTTTATATTCATGAATCTTACAACTTGGACCTATGGGAGTAAGTTTATGTTTTTATAAATATGACTTCGAAACTTCTCCATCAAATCTGAAACAAGAATCTCATCCTCGAGCAAGTCGATCCTCTTAGATGGCTCGTATGAAGAAGATGATGGATTCATGGAGACATATTCATACCTCTTCCACATAAATGTGATATCCGACAATCCATTGTGTGTTTGATCAATAGGAAATTTCTCATTGAATAATGTTAAATCACCACATTCAGGGAATTTTCTCCCACCTACACACCTCTTATTAAAAAAACTTGTTCAAGATTCATGTTTCATAGTATCATACAAATAAAATCTCAAATTGTGTGAGGAGTTGGTTCATCGAATCACCATTCCAGTTCCTTTTGCAAAAGTACAAAAATGTGTCATAGTATAGTTGGAATTCAACATGGTATCGACAACAATAAGTGTCATGAATTCTATTCGTCCTAATATACCATGGTTTCAATTTATTGAACATGAAAAATGTGATATGAACACGAGGATTGGTTTCTTGGAATTCATCATAAAGTGCAACTCTCGTCATCTCCATCACACGCTTACAGTGCTCCTGATAAATGCCTATGGATAAATGTTTTCGTAGTACATGCTTTCGATATGGAATAACATGAGAATCGTTGTCCCAAAACTATATCACCTTCTCTCTAATGCCCTCTACCATCCTTCCTCAATAAGTTTCCCTACAAATAAGATCCCAACACGTAGCTTCATCATTTTCATCTATAGGGACCTAGAATTTAGTATATTTAAATAATGTTCTTTTTGAAACATTGAGAAATGATGCCATTGTTGCTACCATTCAATTTCTTGAGGTGCTTGGTTCCACAACAACCGTAGTAATTTCCCTATGAGAAACTCTAATATCATAATTTCTTGATTTTCCAAATGAAGTTAATGTTGTTCTTACATTTTCTATTACATTCTCGCATGTCTTTTTTGTTTTAGCATTTTGAAAACCCAACAACTTTGTGGAAATTTTCATTTTTTTGTGTTTTATCAACCCACATAGGATTTGATCGTGTGCCATCACTGAGTGTTGTTCAAAATATGACTTGATTATGTTACTGACATGGTCTCTGATTGTCTGACTAGGGATATGGTTTCTGAGCTATTCTCATACAATGACAACTTCCTAATCCTTCAAACAATTTCCACCCCTTTCAACCCCACTACAACTCCAAATTATACTTGAAATGTGAGAGGGAAAAGTGTCATGTGATGGACGATCAGGATTGTGAGGGAGTTTAAGGCCATGTGATTCTTGATCATAATGATGTGATGGCCGATCATGATCTATCCCTACATAATTGCATAGAATTAATGTGATAACATTCACATTATTATATTATTGTTGCACTAACTCATATGCATAACATACACACACTCATTATTCTTTGATTTGTAAGCTCCTAGATTTGATTATTGAAAAGATTACAATTCATTTTTTTTTTGTAAGTTGAGAGCTATTCTATTAAAAAAAAAGAGAAAATAGTGATACATACAGGGTTACAGACCGACCTACTCAGGTGGAGCAGATATAGAGTTTCAAAATAAGACTGGGACCTCCCTCTGGAAGGGAAAATAGGTCCACAAAACCCTCCCTCCCAGAGGGAAAACAAGCCATCCAGATAAGCATAAACATAAGACTCCCAAGTTTATGGAGGAAAAAAAACTGTCCAATTATCTATGCAGTAAACAAAAAACTTTATATTCTCAAGCTGAACAACACATGGCCAAGAGAGAACCTGAACCATGCTGCATGCAGATAGATGGACACGTAGGCCTGGCGGCCACGGTTCATGGTTTCTGCCATGGTTCCTCCATGATAGGACAAATGTAGCCCAAAGATGTTGGTTATGCAGGCTCGTCTAAATATTTCACCGAACTTCCACTAGATGTCGCCATTTCTTCATCGCTGGAGCTTTTCTCTTCCTCCATGGTTCCTCCAGGTGGGTTTTTGGTGGGAAACAAAGTGGTCTTTTTCTGGATGACCGGGTTGGACGTAAATTTGTATGCAGAGCTGGTGGAGGTTCAACAGTGTGGAGGGGGGATGGAGCAGGGTGGGGAAGCAATGGTGGTGGCTGGGGTGATAAGAGAACTAGGAGGATTTGGTGGTACAACAAGTTGAGGATTAGGTGGTGCAATAGCTTGAGGAGTCGATGGGGGTTGAACAAGAGGCACTAGAGGAGGAGGAACTAGAGGGTTGAATCTAAGGACCAAAAGCGTGAGTAAATTTTTGAAGACCCAATAGTTCTATCTGTGTTCCATCGTTCATCCAGTTGCACCGAGTGCCCCATACAATTCATCCTCCCAATCAGAGCCAATTCATTGCACATCCTCTGGAATTTCCAAATCAAAGCCATTGTTACTGGATTGAGTCAAGAGAGGTATTTGGCCTTCCTCCCGTGCATTACAGTCATGCCCCCTACGGGGGGTGCCTCTTTGTATTCTAGGAATGGATGGAGGGTGGCTGAGAGCAGAACAGAGCTAGCTGTTGGGAAGATGGACACGAGTAATGGCCAACAACACTTGAGCGCAGAGCAGCAATGGAGCAAAATAATGGAGCATAGATTAGAGGAGAGTGAATATGGTGTGTCGAACAACAATGGGGCGCAGGTAAATGGAGAGCCACAATGGTGCGCATAGAAACAATGAGGAGTAGGTGAAGCCCAATGGCCGACATCTCCCAAATTAAATGACGCTGGTGCGAGTTAAGACTATCGGGAGGCAGATTAATAGCGATCTATCTGTGATGAGATGGCTTAGTATCATCAACGTAACAAGGTGCAACCACATCTCTCGTGGCATTAAAGGCCCTCGGTGACGACATGGACGACGATGTTAAGCTTGGGCGGGGAAGGCCTCCTCGGCCTCCCCCAATTCCACGTCGACATGGTTCACACCCGCATCCGGGGAGATTATAATTCATTGTTATGGTACTATAAGGAAACAAATATAACTTAAAAAAATTGAAAATACATTAAAAAGAAGAAAAATGTTTGTAACTTGAATTGAAAATAACTAAATATGTATTTAAATTAGAATTGAACATTTAGCTTGAGCATTGTTAGTAAATTCTGAAAATCGGGTATGTATTTAACCTGATAATTGTTAATAACTTGATAGTTGTACATTTAACTTTAAAATTGCTATTAACTTGATATATGTTGTGGAAATTAACAAATTGAAAATTGCTAGTGACTTGAAAATTATAGATTTAACTTGAAAATTGTTACAAATTATTACACATTGTTATGTACATATTTATAAGAACAAGATTTGATTTTTTTAGTGCATGTTTAAGATATTATGATATACACATACCACATAGGACATACCAAATCTAGTTAGATCAATGCTAGACAGAATTTGAGATTTGACAAAATCTACAACCCTTTTGTTGTCATTGAATTTTCAAACAATTACATAACTATCACAATGTTCATTTTTATTGTTTTCATTGTATCTTCCAACTACTACACAACTATCACAATGTTCATTTCAAAGAAATTTAGGGTTGTAAAATGGGACATTAACAATTATTCCAATCAACAAATGTTGAGATTGGAGCTCACTTGAGGCTATACAAATAATTTTTATAATTCATTATTATGGTACTTTAAGGAAAAAAATATAACTTATTTAGACATTCATGCATAGAAAAAGTTGGTACAAGAATTGAAAATACATTAAAAACAATAAAATTGTTTGTAACTTGAATTGGAAACAATTGAATATGTATTTAAATTGAAATTCTATATTTAGTGTGAGAATTGTTAGTAAAGTTTGAAAAGCAAGTATGTATTTAACTTGATAATTGTTAATAACATTTAACTTTAAAATTGCTACTAACTTGAAATTTGTTGTGGAAATTAATAAATTGAAAATTGCTAGTGACTTGAAAACTATCTATTTAACTTGAAAATTGTTACAAATTATTACACATTGTTATGTATATTTATAAGAACAAGATTTGATTTTTTTAGTGTATGTTTAAGATATTAAGGTATACACATACCACATAGCACATACCAAGTCTATTTAGATCAATGGTAGGCACAATTTTAGATTTGACAAAATCTACAACTTTTTTTGTTGTCATTGGATTTTCAAACTATTGCATAACTATCACAATGTTCTTTTTTTTGTTTCCATTGTATTTTCCAACTACTATAAAACTATCACAATGTTAATGTTATTTGATCATGTCATTGGATTTTCCAACTACTATGTAATTATTACAATGTTCATTTTATTTGTTGTCATTGAATTTTTCAATGACTACATAACTATCAAAATGTTCATTTCATTTGTTTTCAAATTGATTTTTCCAACTAATACATAACTATCACAATGTTCATTTCAAATAAAATGAGGGTTCTAATGAGGCATTAATATTTATTTCAATCAACAAATGTTGAGACTTGGAGCTCACATAAATCTATACAAATAATTTTTTAACAAATAACAAACAAGAATTGAAATTACATTTAACTTGAAATTGTGAGTAACTTAGAAAATTGAAAATAGCTAAATATCAACATTTTAACTTGCAAATTGAAAATAGCTAAATATCTACATTTTAACTTGAAAATTGTTAGTAACTTGGAAATTGTACATTTAATTTAAAAATTGCTATATTAAAGTTTGAAAATTGCACATTTTACTTCAAAATTTTTAATAACTTGAAAATTGGAAGAAAATTAGAAAGTGTGCATTTCATTTGAAAAATGTTCCATTAACACTGAAAATTGCTAGTCTCTCCATCCATTTAACTTGAAAATTGTTACAAATTTTGAAATATAAATAACAAAGATAAGAAATAAATAAGAATCTCATTACAAACAAAATATTTAAGAAATTCTTAGGAAATAGTTTTTTTTTTTTTAAATTGTAACAATTTTTGAAATATAAAAACAAATTGTTAAGAATTTCATTACAAACAAAATATATAGTAAGGCTAAGATGGAGAAAAAAATAGTAATAGATAACTAATTAGATAAATTTAAATTAGGTAGCACGTAATTCAAAATTTACCATAGTTGTTTTCCATTGGAGTTTGTTGCATATCTTCTTCTTCTCTCAACCTTTCTCTTTGTTGCCTCATCCTTTCTCTATTATTTTCATTCTCTTCTTTTTCGTTTTGATCATGAACATGATTCCTTTCTCATTTTCTTTTATTCCCCATAAAGCTTGAATGAAAAACACATATTTCTTCCAATGGTTATAACAAACAACAATATGTTATTATGAAATTTAAAGTAGATATACAAAGAACTTCATGGATAAATAGTGAAATCTAATTGAACAACAAGAAATTCACATAGAACTAATTGAAATCCAACTAATAATGATTTAAACAAGTATTATTGGTTAATGTTTTAGTGGTTATATAGAGGTTGGTTGATGTTTTTGGGTGGGAATGGTGGTTGGACAACATTAATTGTCCAACCCATTTCTTAGGCTATTTTTTTATTTGTTTTTACACAGTCAAATCCTCAATCGATCCTTTTTACAAAAACTTGATCAAGGCATTGAAGAGACCTCGATCAATGGTTACGTAAATCCCTATATAGAGGTATCTTCAATCCCTCGACCAAGGTATTTAAAAACCTTGATCAAGCTAATAGCTTGATCGAGGGCTTCAAAAACATGCCCACAACCCTTTTTTGTAGAAAGGCAATTTTGTGTGCCTTTCATGGGCTTAAACTATGTCATTAAATGCACATTAATGGGAGGACTTTATATCGTTGGATTCATCGACGAATCCTCTATCAAACGACATATTATTTATGAATTTTTATATTCGTATGTCATTATTTATTATTTTTTTGCTAAAGCTTACCCTAAAAGCTCCTCTTGACAACTTCAAATGAGCTCAAAGATAAATCAACAACATTCAAAATATGCTTCCAAAATATTTGAAAAAATCCCTATATAGAGGTATCTTCAAGCCCTCGACCAAGGTATTTAAAAACCTTGATTCAGCTAATAGCTCGATCGAGGGCTTCAAAAACATGCCGATAACCCTTTTTTTGTAGAAAGGCAATTTTGTGTGCCTTTCATGGGCTTAAACTATGTCATTAAATGCACATTAATGGGAGGACTTTATATAGTTGGATTCGTCGATGAATCCTCTATCAAATGACATATTATTTATGAATTTTTATATTCGTATGTCATTATTTTTTATTTTTTTGCTAAAGCTTACCCTAAAAACTCCCCTTGACAACTTCAAATGAGCTCAAAGATAAATCAACAACATTCAAAATATGCATCCAAAATATTTGAAAAAATATACAAGCACTACATCGGTCCGTCCTCTTCAAAGGGGTATTTTTAGTTTTGATATTTATGTAAATAATCAAAATATTTGGCTCAAACACATACATGTGTGAAAAATGCGACTGAAATATTAATTGGTTAGTTTCAAAAAATAATAATAAATATATTTTTCTAAAAAAATAAAGGAAACATATGTACACACTAGTGCATTATGTCTAGATCATGTTCACATATTTCATTTTTAAAATGATTAATTTAAAATTAAATTAGTTTGCACACACACAAGGCACTTGCTAATGGCTCTTCAATTTTTTAAGGACACACTTTTCATTAAATGAAAATTTGACATATTAAATGAAATTGGTATATTTAAAAAAAAATATCATTGGAAAGCCAACATAATTCTCTACATTTCATTTTTTAACTGCATGTCGAAATTCATCCGAAAAATATGAGTTTTGAGGGCTTCAAATTAATACATGTGTAAATTTTCCATTTTTCATTGCCATATTTCACCAAAAATAGCTACCCATCTTCATTAAATCACCCGTAACTAGTTCCCCAAGGAGAATAAATCGACAATAAAGAGTAATCCACACCTTAATAATGAAGAAAATAGATGAATTGAAAGCCTCTTCGAGGGGAGAACCTCCTTATGGGTGTGTGCAAGAAGTTGAGTGTCTCTTTTCGCGTGTTAGATGCAATACAAAACTGAAAAAACAGACATACATCAAATTGCATGGATATTTTGAGACACTTACACAATGAATCTTGCGATCAGTAAAAAACAAGAAATGTAGGAAATTGAATGACCTTTCCAAATATATAATTTTTTTCTATTGAAAATTTCGTTAACTATATAAAGTTAGATATTTTTTAATGGGCACTTTTTATTTTTGGAATAAATTATAAGGCATATGTTCTTGTGGGTGCAGCGTCTGAGTGTCTAAATGATGGAATAAACTTACGAAAACCGGTATACATATAGAGAACATATAGGACTAGTGCATGACTATTTTTCCAATAATAAAAATAATTTTTTTAATTTTTTTTTTAATTATCTAAGAGATCAAACCTCGAAAATGGTACGTCAATTGTGGGTGCATCGTTTGAATGTCTTAATGCAATTATTTGGAAGTGGGTTTTTTATAGCATGTAGAGATTGGTGTTCTTTAGTGCACCATAAAAAAAAATTAAATGGTTGAGAAACGAAAGAGATATGGACAAAACACTAACAATGTGTTTTTCGAGTTGAGGAGTGATTACAGAAGATAAATAAGACAAAAATAGAAAAAATTATGTATTCTTGTTAAAATTTACATATTTAGAATCTACAAAAAAAACTATATCTGTTTCTAAAATCTCATAAAAAATGGAGGTGTGCAGCATAATCAGACAAACCGCTAAACATGAGCATATTGGAAATTTGGATATAATGCTGAATTAGCCATGGTTTATCATACTCCAAGGTATAGGCATGTTGAATCCAAATAAAAGTACAAAGGAGACACATAGGCATAGGAATTCCATGAAAGCATGGGTGGAGGCTCGGCCTTGTCATTTGGTGGGAATTGTTTTTTGAATTTAACCAATACCCGAGTGTGATTTAGTAAAGCCAAATGCGCACGCAATTTATAAAATCCAAATGTGTGTGCATTGTAGTTAACATCATTTTCATCATTATCATCAACACCATTGTCATCATCATTATCATCACCTTCATCATCACCTTCATCATCATCATCATCACCATCCTCATCCTCATCATCACCATGATCATTGGTCATTGCTCATCCTCGTCATCACCATGATCATTGGTCATCGATCATCATCACCATCCTCATCCTCATCATCACCATGATCATTGATCATCGATCATCATCACCATCCTCATCCTCATCATCACCATGATCATTGATCATCAATCATCATCACCATCTTCATCATTACCATGATCATTGATCATCGATCATCATCATTAACATCACCATGATCATCATCACCATCATCATAATCATCATCATCTTCATCATCTTCATCATCACCATCATCATCACCACCATCAACATCATGAAAATCATCAACACCAGCGTCATCGTCATCATCATCATCATTGTCGTCATCATCACCTTCATCATCATCATCAACATGATCATCATCATAATCAACATGATGATCATCATCACCATCAACATCATGAACATCATCATCACCAACATCGTCATCATCATCAACATCATCATCATCATCAACAACATCATCATCATCATCATCATCATCATCATCATCCTCGTCATCATCATCACCTTCATCATCATCATCTTCTTCATCATCATCATCACCATCAACATCATGAACATCATCATCACCATCGTCGTCATCATCATCATCATCATCATCATCATCAACATCATCCTCATCATCATCAAAATCATCATCAACATCATCGTCATCATCATCATCATCATCATCATCGCCATCATCATCACCATCATCACCATCCTCATCCTCCTCATCGTCATCATCATAAACATCTTCATCATCACAAACATCTTCATCATCATCATCATCACCTACATCACCATCCTCATCCTCATCATCACCATCATCATCACCATGATCATTGATCATCGATCATCATCATCAACATCGCCATGATCATCATGTTCATCATCATCTCCATCTTCATTATCATCATCATCTTCATCATCAACATCAACATCATCAACATCATCATTATGATTGTCATCATCAACATCATCATCACGATTTTCATCATCAACATCAACATCATCATCATCGTCATCATCATCCTCATCCTCATCATCATCATCATCATCATCATCATCATCATCATCAGCCTCATCATCAGCATCACCTTCCTCGTCATCATCATCATCATCATCATGAACATCATCGTCACCATCATCATCATCATGATCAACATCATCATCACCATTGTCATCATCATCATCCTCCTCCTCATCAACATGATCATCATCATCACCATCAACATCATGATCATCATCATCACCATCGTCATCATCATCATCAACATCAACATCATCATCATCATCCTCATCCTCATCCTCATCATCATCATCACCTTCATCATCATCATAATCACCATCCTCATCCTCATCATCACCATGATCATCGATCATCGATCATCATAATCACCATCCTCATCCTCATCATCACCATGATCATCGATCATCGATCATCATCACCATCCTCATGCTAATCATCACCATGATCATTGATCATCGATCATCATCACCATCCTCATCCTCATCATCAGCATCACCTTCCTCATCATCATCATCACCATCATGAACATCATCGTCACCATCGTCATCATCATGATCAACATCATCATCACCATCGTCATCATCATCATCATCTTCATCCTCCTCCTCCTCCTCCTCCTCCTCCTCCTCATCATCATCACCATCAACATCATGAACATCATCATCACCATCGTCATCATCATCAACAACATCAACATCATCATCATCATCATCATCATCCTCCTCATCATCATCACCTTCTTCATCATCATCATCACCATCCTCATCCTCATCATCACCATGATCATTGGTCATCGATCATCATCACCATCCTCATCCTCATCATCACCATGATCATTGGTCATCGATCATCATCACCATCCTCATCCTCATCATCACCATGATCATTGGTCATCGATCATCATCGCCATTCTCATCCTCATCATCACCATGATCATTGGTCATCGATCATCATCGCCATTCTCATCCTCATCATCACCATGATCATTGATCATAGATCATCATCACCATCCTCATCCTCATCATCACCATGATCATTGATCATCGATCATCATCACCATCCTCATCCTCCTCATCATCATCACCTTCTTCATCATCATCATCACCATCCTCATCCTCATCATCAGCATCACCTTCCTCATCATCATCATCATCATCATGAACATCATCGTCACCATCATCGTCATCATGATCAACATCGTCATCACCATCATCATCATCATCATCTTCATCCTCCTCCTCCTCCTCCTCCTCCTCATCATCAACGTGATCATCATCATCACCATCAACATCATGAACATCATCATCACCATCATCGTCGTCATCATCAACATCAACATCATCATCATCATCATCCTCATCCTCATCATCATCATCACCTTCATCATCATCATCATCACCATCCTCATCCTCATCATCACCATGATCATTGGTCATCGATCATCATCACCATCATCATCCTCATCATCACCATCATCATTGATCATCGATCATCATCACCATCCTCATCCTCATCATCACCATGATCATTGATCATCATCGCCATCCTCATCCTCATTATCACCATCACCTTCCTCATCATCATCATCATCATCATGAACATCATCGTCACCATCGTCGTCATCATGATCAACATCATCATCACCATCATCGTCATCATCATCATCTTCATCCTCCTCCTCCTCCTCCTCCTCCTCCTCCTCATCGTCATCATCACCATCAACATCATGAACATCATCATCACCGTCATCGTCATCATCATCATCATCATCATCATCATCATCATCATCATCATCATCATCATCCTCATCATCATCATCACCTTCATCATCATCATCATCATCATCCTCATCATCATCATCACCTTCATCATCATCATCATCACCATCCTCATCCTCATCATCACCATGATCATTGGTCATCGATCATCATCACCATGATCATTCGTCATTGATCGTCATCACCATCCTCATCCTCATCATCACCATGATCATTGATCATCGATCGTCATCATCAACATCGCCATCATCATCATCATCATCATCATCACCATCAACATCAACATCATTATCAACATCATCAACATGATCATCAACATCACCGTCAACATCATCATCACCAGCGTCGTCGTCATCATCATCATCATCATCATCCTCATCATCATCATCATTGTCAACATCATCATCACCTTCATCATCATCATCAACATGATCATCATCATCACCATCAATATCATGAACGTCATCATCACCAACGTCCTCATCATCATCATCAACATCATCGTCATCATCCTCATCCTCATCATCATCATCCTCATCATCTTCATCATCATCATCACCATCAACATCATGAACATCATCATCACCGTCGTCGTCATCATCATCATCATCATCCTCATCCTCATCATCATTATCATCATCATCATCATGATCGCCATCATCATCACCATCATCACCATCATCATCATCCTCCTCCTCATCATCATAAACATCTTCATCATCGTCATCATCATCATCACCATCATCACCATCCTCATCCTCATCATCATCCTCATCCTCATCCTCCTCATCATCCTCATCATAAACATCTTCATCATCATCATCATCACCATCATCACCATCATCATCACCATCTTCATCATCATCATCATCATCATCATCATCATCCTCCTCCTCATCATCACCTTCATCATCATCATCACCATCAACATCCTCACCATCATCTTCATCATCATCATCACCATCATCACCATGATCATTGGTCATCGATCATCATCACCATCCTCATCCTCATCATCACCATGATCATTGATCATCTATCATCATCATCAACATCGCCATGATCATCATCACCATCGGCATCATCATCATCATCATCATCAACATCAACATCATCATCAACATCATCAACATCATCATCATCATCACCATCAACATCATGAACATCATCATCACCAGCGTCGTCGTCATCATCATCATCATCATAATCATCACCGTCGTCGTCGTCATCATCATCATCATCAACATCATCCTCATCCTCATCATCATCATCATCAACATCATCGTCATCATCATCATCATCATCGCCATCATCATCATCATCAACATCATCCTCATCCTCATCATCATCATCATCAACATCATCGTCATCATCATCATCATCATCGCCATCATCATCACCATCGTCACCATCCCCATGCTCCTCATCATCATCATAAACATCTTCATCATCATCATCATCATCATCATCATCACCATCATCATCACCATCATCACCATCCTCATCCTCATCCTCATCCTCCTCATCATCCTCATCATAAACATCTTCATCATCATCATCATCACCATCATCACCATCATCATCACCATCTTCATCATCATCATCATCCTCCTCCTCCTCCTCCTCATCATCACCTTCATCATCATCATCACCATCAACATCCTCACCATCATCTTCATCATCATCATCACCATCATCACCATCATCACCATCGTCATCATCATCATCACCATCATCACCATGATCATTGGTCATCGATCATCATCACCATCCTCATCCTCATCATCACCATGATCATTGATTATCTATCATCATCATCAACATTGCCATGATCATCATCACCATCGGCATCATCATCATCATCATCATCATCAACATCAAAATCATCATTAACATCATCAACATCATCATCATCATCAACATCAACATCATCATCACCATCAACATGAACACCATCATCACCAACGTCATCATCATCATCACCATCATCATCATCATCACCGTCGTCGTCGTCGTCGTCATCATCATCATCAACATCATCCTCATCCTCATCCTCATCATCATCAACATCATTGTCATCATCATCATCATCATCATCACCATCATCATCACCATCGTCACCATCCCCATGCTCCTCATCCTCCTCCTCATCATCATCATAAACATCTTCATCATCATCATCATCATCATCATCATCATCATCACCATCATCACCATCCTCCTCCTCCTCCTCATCATCCTCATCCTCATCCTCCTCATCATCACCATCATAAACATCTTCATCATTATCATCATCACCATCATCACCATCCTCATCCTCATCATCACCATCATCATCACCATGATCATTGATCATCGATCATCATCATCAAAATAGGAATGATCATCATGTTCATCATCATCTCCATCTTCATCATCATCATCATCTTCATCACCATCATCTCATCAACATCAACATCATCAACATCATCATCACCATCGTCATCATCAACATCAACATCATCATCACCATCAACATCATGAACATCATCATCACCATCAACATCATGAACATCAACATCACCTTCCTCCTCATCATCATCATCACCTTCATCATCATCATCAACAACATGATCATCATCATCACCATCAACATCATGAACATCATCATCACCATCGTCGTCATCATCATCATCATCATCATCATCATCATCACAATCATGATAATCATCATCATCTTCATCACCAACAGTATGGAGGGATGGAGTTAGGGAGAAAAAGGAACATATAGGGAGGGATGCAGAGAGAATGAGTGAGGTATATTTAGAAAGAGATAGGGATATGTAGGGATTATTGGGGCTATAGAGAGAAACATTTATATGCATGAAAAGAAGGGAACACTAAAAACATTTGTTTTGTTGCTAGCCATAGAAAACATTTGGGAAGTTATGATCTTATTCGTTGCCCTAGCCGTGCACCCACTCTATTAATTGTGCTTAACCATATCGCGTGCGCGTTATACCTATGCAAATTGCGTACGCGTTTTTACTCTATATAACGCGTGTGCGTTTTGGGACTGTAAAAATAGTGAATTGTTTTTGTCCGAGAGCAACTTCACTTTGTTTTTATGAATTTATCCGATTACCGTGAGTTTTTTTTCAGGAGCACGAGCCCGCCTGTCAAAATACTCACAATTTACAAATTCTCCATCATTCTTTTTGTTATGCAGGTGCAACATTGAGGATATATTTCATGGTTGAGGAGCACACGGGATAAGATATCAAGCTTCAATGTCATTTCATGGTGATGGTGGATATACACAATTGTACAAGAAAATCAGCTTGAGGAACAATTTATGATTTAACTTTCATTTTCTTATTATTCAAGAGCACCAAAGGTAAATTTTCCCATTCATTATTGTTTTGATGGGAAATATGAGCAATTGAGAAGGAAGATTGAAGCACCTTGAAGGATCAATAGTTATAAAGAAAGTTAAAGGTTTCAAAGCTTGTAATTGAGGAGCAACAAAAACAAACTATATTGACATTGATCATTGTGGTGATGGGGAATGTATGTAACCGAGGAAGAAAATCAGCAAGGAAGAAGAGACCTCAAGAAGTCATCGAAGAAGAGAAAGAAAAGAAAAGAATAGACATGATGAATCGGAGGCTTTCTTTGGAAACTAATCCAAATCCAATTATAGAGGATACGGTGGTTCATCCTATTAATCCAGCACAAGAAAAAATGAAGCATTCACTAGAGGGACCTTCAATTTCCACAATAGTTGTTGAACAAGCACCCCATGGAAGTATTCAAGAAGCAAAACGTAGGTGCTCATTAGGGGATGTTTAAAATCCCACATCAAGTCAAAGTGATAAGTTACCATCTCAAAACGAAGCTCATGAAGAGGCGTTGTACATGGAGCCTACTGTTGAAGAGGCGTTGGACATGGAGACTAATGTTGAATAATAAAATATTATCCGGACCACTGCTGAGGATGTTGGACTTCCACCATCCAACTACCAGTAAGAGAATGAAGGACAACAAGTTGCTACTGAAATGCCGGAGCGTATTGTTGATGCACTAGATGATAGAAATCCAACCCCCTTACCTCCATTAGAAAGCACACGTCGAAGAACTTCGAAGCGTATACAAGTTGATGAAGGACTCCTCAATTCCATTGAAGGTACGTTATTTAAACGAAGTATTGCTTATCAAACTCAACAGATACTAAATAAATATTTTGTTTCTAAATGTGATGGAGATAAATGTAGATTATTTTTATCATTGTTAAAATCTAGGGGCATGAATATTGTTAGGAAATCGTTAGGGATAAAGATGATAAAGCCTTCTGGACCAAGTTCTCATATAGTTAAAAGCTTAGTAGATGCCTTTGGTAAAATTGGTAAGAACACACGGTCAAAGGACCGCAATGCGGCTTGTTGTGTTGTCACACGCAATTGTAAATAAGAACACTAGGGTCCTTCGTTTTCTCAAGCCTACATCTAAACTAGTTAATTTGAATGTAAAAACCCTCAGTAGGTATTCTATTAGAAGAGAACGTCTTGACACAACAACCCAGACAGGTTTTTGGGCCTTTATTGGTCGGTTTCCACGTCATGACATGAAGCTAGTTGATGCAGTAAAGGGACTAGTGCAGAGTTCTTGGCATGATCACACAAGGCCTTGTTCAAACCGGAAGGATGTACTAAAATTGAGAAGGGGTTCAAAGGACCGTGAACCACATATTAAGCATATTCTTGATATAACACAGACAGAACTATACGAGAAATTTAGGAATGAACATCGACAATTGAATTTGGGGCAAAGATCTTTTGAGAAATGTAAGCCCCAGTATGTTAGAATAAATACTCTTCGTAACACTTGTTGTTGTAAATACCATGTAGAATATGAATATTACTATGAAACATTTTTGTACATTCGTCGTATGTTTCATACTAACCATGTGCAGGATTTCTCCTTGACAATACCACCAACCTCATCAAGAGAATTCATTCATAGTATCATGTGCAATAGGCCCAAGGGGCAAACTTACTATGCAAAATCCTGTTTGGATGGAACTTGCTCCAACTGTGTTGGAATGGCATTATTAATCCAATGTATGCATGAGACTGGAGACAATGAATTTGGGAATATGGTTACAGACATGAAAAGTTTCAAATATATCAGCTATGAAATAGTCCCAGGGAAAGAAAGCAAAAAAATACAATTGGTGACATCTCAGGTACATGCATTTATCTATAAATTTATGTTTGAACAGTTGCATTTCACTCCTTACTTACAAAAAAACCTGATATTGAGATCATTTTGTGTCAACAGGTACAAGTTAGTGTCTTCGTCAAGGAATTTATTGAAAAGACACGTCAATATGTTCAGCATGTCCACTTGGCACGATGGCAGGATGAGAAGTTTAAAATATGCAGAGATACATTTCCTCATCGCAGTATACTTTTAGTTGTTGATTTTTCCCAGAACTACACTCTGCAACCTCAAAATGAGATCCAAAGTCAGTATTATCACTCTGAGCAGGTTTCCTTGATGGTGCATATCACATATAGGCATGGCCCAAATAGTAGTGAAGAGCAGAGAGAAATTCTAAAGGAATATCACTTCTACATAAGTGATAATAGGTGCCATGACTTCCACTATGTACGTCATTGCTTCATCATGTTCTATGATCATTTGAAGGGCAGGAACATACAGATGGATTGACACTGGATTTGGTCTGATGGATGTGCTGGTCAATTCAAAAATGCACGCATATTTCAATGGTTGTGTTCATTGCATAAAAACTACAAAGTTCCACATATGTGGAACTATTTTGAGACTGGGCATGGTAAAGGAGAGCATGATGGAGCCGGAGCATTTGTCAAAACAACCCTATGAAGAGAGGAATTGGAATTATCTACAATATCTACTATTCGAAATGCTCAATCTATAGTCAAGTGGTGCATGTCAGTAATGGGAGAGGAATTAGGTATGCGAGTAGAATCCACAAGAAAGAGACATGTGGAGAGATTTTTTTGGGAGGTGGTAGACATAGATCATTCACATGTATGGGAATGCAAGACTATTCTTGGGACTCGTGGCTTTCATTCGGTTCGAAGCTCTGATAACCCAGTATTTGAAATTTGGACCAAAAAACTATCTTGTTTTTGCTCGCCTTGTTGTGATGGTGACTGGGATGTGTGTGAATCATTGGATTGGGTTGATGGATGGGATCACATATCACATCCACTTGATCAACATGCAATTATTGAGTTAACTCCGTTGGAAGAAGACCAATATTCTATTTCTATAGATTTTGATCATGTATTAGACCTTGTATAACCTGGTATGATGCATTTCCTTAACATTAATGGCCTTGTATCACACGAAAAATATTTTCTCATATACCTACAATCATACTATGCAGGACACATATACGCAGTGGTTGCTTCAAAAGATAGTGAATGGGGTGGTGATTACTAGTTGGCACGTTGTATAGAGGGAAAGCAAACCCCCATTATGTCCATGACTGATGATGAAAACAACCACTTCCCCATCGGGTATATGGTTGTTAAAGGTGAATATCTTACACATGGCAACTATGCAAGAAAAAAGGGTGGAAATGTTTACAGGGATTACAAACCAGGTGCAAGTGTGTATCACTTTACCAACTTAATCATTGGTACAAACCTCCAAGTATGAACAATGCCTAGTCAGAATTCATTGAAGGTACGCTACTTCTTACTGGATAGAGAGCACGCAAGACTAATGGAGACCATCATTATAAGAGATGATTCGGAGGGCTTGATTGTATGATAATAGGTGGGATATAGCATGATGAGGTATGTATCATAATTTTAATTTTCCCATGTATGTTTCTTATGAATATGCCAATTTTGTGTTCTTGTACTCTACTTCTTACCGGATACATAGCATGAGAGACTAATGGAGACCATCATTATAGGAAATGATCTGGAGGCTTTGGTTGTATTATATTAGGTGGGATCTAGCATGATGAGGTATGTATCATAATTTTAATTTTCCCATGTATGTTTCTTATGAATATGTCAATTTTGTGTTCTTGTACGCTACTTCTTACCAGATACATAGCACGAGAGACTAATGGAGACCATCATTATAAGAGATGATCCAGAGGCCTTGGTTGTATGATATTAGGTGGGATCTAGCATGATGAGGTATGTATCATAATTTTAATTGTCCCATGTATGTTTCTTATGAATATGTCAATTTTGTGTTCTTGTACGCTACTTCTTACCGGATACATAGCACAAGAGACTAATGGAGACCATCATTATAAGGGATGATCCGGAGGCCTTGGTTGTATGATATTAGGTGGGATCTAGCATGATGAGGTATGTATCATAATTTTAATTTTCCCATGTACGTTTCTTATGAATATGTCAATTTTGTGTTCTTGTACGCTACTTCTTACCAGATACATAGCACAAGAGACTAATGAAGACCATCATTATAAGAGATGATCCGGAGGCCTTGGTTGTATGAAATTAGGTGGGATCTAGCATGATGAGGTATGTATCATAATTTTAATTTTACCATGTATGTTTCTTATGAATATGTCAATTTTTTGTTCTTGATATGCAAAATTTTCCATAATGTTGTTTATAAATATGCCAAAAATTCTCTTGTATGTC
>LPNX010847969.1:711221-733225 GCA_001517045.1 Pseudotsuga menziesii
ATGTCGAAACGATAAAATTATGTTTTAAGGATTGTATAATTTCCTTCTTGACAATTCACCTCTTATACCCACATGTCCATTGCCAAAGGGGTAGTGCCTAGTAGTGTTGGAATTTCATCTCATTTTTATTTATTTAAAAGTTTAATTTCTACTTAAAAGATAATAAAAGATAATAAGAGATTTGGGCCAAAGCTGGACAATGCATTTTATTCCAACGAAGACCAAACTTGGAAAACCCTATCCCTAACTAGGGTTTATTATTTAACATGCATGGCCCATAACCATAACCCTACCTAGGAAACCCTAATCCTAACCCTAATCTTATCTTACTGTCACAACTCAATTCAGAATCAATCTAATGTCCAACTCAACTTTTTCAAATCCAGTGGACTTATGCTTCAAATCATGTTGATTCAAGAAGTTGACTTTAGTGTGCATGTAGTGAGATATTTGAAACCTTTAAATATAATAGTTTTTTCATGCACGGTTTCCATTCTATGCCTCGGGTAGGGATTCAACAGGTGTCCTTGAAATCCTGTAGGAGGTGGGATTCAACGTGCCACAGAATCATGACCATTGCTTGGATCGACAAACCATCGGCTCCATTGGATTCAGGACATCGGGATAGTGCTAGGGTAATTTGGTTCCATGGAGAAGAGACCATTATTTTGGTCAATTTTGGAAACTAGGGTTTTGCTCAGTAAGTGAATGTGAAATTTTTGCACATGGGGGTCAAATTCGCATATTGCTCGACCGTGAAGGTGTGGCTAGCATTCCCACATAACAGGTGCCTAAACACGCTTGCACGACCCACCAGAAGCCTTTTTTATGCACGGTTTCCACTCTATGCCCCGGGTAGGGATTCAACAGGTGTCCCTGAAAGCCTGTAGGAGGTGGGATTCAACATGCCACAGAATCATGGTCGTTGCTTGGATCAATGAACCGTTGGCTCTGTTGGATTCAAGACATCGATATAGTGCTAGGGTGGCCCTCTAATCTGGTTCCATGGAGAAGAGACCATTATTTTGGTCAATTTTGGAAACTAGTGTTTTGCTCAGTAAGTGAATGTGAAATTTTTGCACATGGGGGTCAAATTTGCATATTGCTTGACCGTGAAGGTGTGGCTAGCATTCCCACATAATAGGTTCCTAAAAACGCTTGCACGACCCACCAAAAGCCCTTTTTTATGCACGGTTTCCATTCTATGCCTCGGGTAGGGATTCAACAGGTGTCCCTAAAAGCCTATAGGAGGTGGGATTCAACGTGCCACATAATCATGACCGTTGCTCGGATCGATGAACCATCAGCTCCGTTGGATTCAGGACATCGAGATAGTGCTAGGGTGGCCCTCTAATCTGGTTCCATGGAGAAGAAACCATTATTTTGGTCAATTTTAGAAACTAGGGTTTTGCTTAGTAAGTGAATGCGAAATTTTTGCACATGGGGGTCAAATTCGCATATTGCTCGACCGTGAAGGTGTGGCTAGCGTTCCCACATAACAGGTACCTAAAACACTTGCATGATCCACCAGAAGCCCTTTTTCATGCACGGTTTCTATTCTATGCCCCGGGTAGGGATTCAACAGGTATCCCTGAAAGCCTATAGGAGGTGGGATTCAATGTGCCACAAGATCATGACTGTTGCTTGGATTGACAAACCGTCAACTCCGTTGGATTTAGGACATCAAGATAGTGCTAAGGTGGCCCTCTAATATGGTTCCATGGAGAAGAGACCATTATTTTGGTCAATTTTGGAAACTAGGGTTTTGCTCAGTAAGTGAATGTGAAATTTTTGCACATGGGGGTCAAATTCACATATTGCTCGATCGTGAAGGTGTCACTAGCATTCCCAAATAACACATGCCTAAAAATTCTTACACGACCCACCAAAAGCCCTTTTTTATGCACGGTTTTGATTCTGTGCCCTGGGTAGGGATTCAACAGGTGTCCCTGAAAGCCTGTAGGAGGTGGGATTCAACGTGCCACAAAATCATGACCGCTGCTTGGATCGATGAACTGTCAGCTCCATTGGATTTAGGACATCGGGATAGTGCTAGGGTGGCCCTCTAATCTAGTTCCATGGAGAAGAGACCATTATTTTGGTCAATTTTGGAAACTAGTGTTTTGCTCAGTAAGTGAATGTGAAATTTTTGCACATGGGGGTCAAATTCACATATTGCTTGACCGTGAAGGTGTGGCTAGAATTCCCACATAACACATGCCTAAACACACTTGCAAAACCCATTGGAAGCCCTTTTTTATGCATGGTTTCCATTCTATGCCCTGGGTAGGGATTCAACAGGTGTCCCTGAAAGCCTGTAGGAGGTGGGATTCAACGTGCCACAAAATCATGACCGTTGCTCGGATCGACGAACCGTCAGGTCCGTTGGATTTCAGACATCAATCTAGTGCTAAGGTGTCCCTCTAATCTGGTTCCATGGAGAAGAGACCATTATTTTGGTCAATTTTTGAAATTAGGGTTTTGCTCAGTAAGTGAATGTGAAATTTTTGCACTCAGGGGTAAAATTCGCATATTGCTTGACCGTGAAGGTCTGGCTAGTGTTCCCACATAAAACATGCCTAAACACACTTACACGACCCACTGGAAGCCATTTTTTATGAACGGTTTCCATTCTATGCCCCGGGTAGGGATTCAACATGTGTCCCTGAAAGCCTATAGGAGGTGGGATTAAACGTGCCATAGAATCATGATCGTTGCTCGAATCGACGAACTGTCAGCTCCATTGGATTTCAGACATCGAGATAGTGCTAAGGTGTCCCTCTAATCTGGTTCCATGGAGAAGAGACCATTATTTTGGTCAATTTTGGAAACTAGGGTTTTGCTCAGTAAGTGAATGTGAAATTTTTGCACATAGGGGTC
Organism: Pseudotsuga menziesii; assembly: GCA_001517045.1. NCBI lineage: Eukaryota > Viridiplantae > Streptophyta > Pinopsida > Pinales > Pinaceae > Pseudotsuga > Pseudotsuga menziesii. Next base: position 714,102 of record LPNX010847969.1, read on the forward strand.
AAATTCGCATATTGCTCGACCGTGAAGGTGTGGCTAGCATTCCCACATAATACATGCCTAAAAAAACTTGCGCGAACCACCGAAAGTCCTTTTTGATGCATGGTTTCCATTCTATGCCCCGGGTAGGGATTCAACAGGTGTCCTTGAAAGTTTGCAGGAGGTGGGATTCAATGTGACATAGAATCATGACCGTTGCTCGAATTGACAAACCATCAGCTTTGTTGGATTCCAAACATCGATATAGTGCTAGGGTGGCCCTCTAATTTGCTTCCATGGAGAAGAGACCATTATTTTGGTAAATTTTGGAAACTAGGGTTTTGTTCAGTAAGTGAATGTCCAATTTCTACACATATGGGTCGGCTTTGCAAGTTCCTTGATTGTGAACGTGTGGCTAGAATTCCCACATGGAACCTGCCTAAACATGCTTGCACGACCCACTGAAATCCCTTTTTGATGCACGGTTTCCACTCTATTCCCCGGTTAGGGATTCAACGGGTGTCCCTAAAAGCCTGTAGGAGGTGGGATTCAACATTCCATATATTGATGACCGTTGCTCGGATCAATGAACCGTCAGGTCCGTTGGATTCAATACATCACGATAGTGCTAGAGTGGCCCTCTACTCTGGGTCCATGGACAAGGGATCATTTTTTTTGTCAATTTTGGAAAGAAGGGTTTTGCTTAGTAAGTGAATGTGAAATTTTTGCACATAAAGGTCAGCTTGCAGGAGATTGTAGATATTCCCCTCATACAAGATATGTGAGCATTTGTACGATTAAATGCAGGAGGAGACAATGCCATTACGTCAGTAACCATGTAATGTAACATGTTTATGTTTAGAAACAAGTGGCCATTCTATTACGCCATTATTACAAAATATATATATCTTCACGCTACGAATGCTTCGAAAATGCCATGTACATTAATCACACATAACTTTTATCTCTTTCAAAGTTGTTACTTGAGACCATTCATCAAATGCCATGTACATTAACAAAATGATAAAATAATGTGTAGGACATACATAATGTGCAGGATATAGTCATAACCATTATTTTTAATCAACCTTATAATACTAGGATACTTTTAGGTTTGATGTGTATCTTATGTATTCGTTAGATGAAAGACATCATGCCAAACAATAATTTTATTTATGTAGACCACATTGGTGCATCACTTAAGTGTGTCAACTTCGTGCATCCTTTAAACGTTTGTTAGGTTGTTATGTGGGTAAGGTGCTTTTGTATTCCACCAAGTTGGATCAGTTGCTTAGCTGTGCTGGTTGCTTAAATGTGTAATACACCTATGTTCCATCTTTTTTAATACAATTTGACATTGTCAATATAACATTGTATATGCAATTGGATCGTGGTAAAAAACAATTAAAATGTACAATTTTGTCATTATGTAATTTGTTGTAATTGTGCATTGTTCTCAAATTTATAACTGATATTTCCATGCAATTGTAAAATCTATAAAAAATTGGGAACATTACACATAGAAACATTCTTCGCCACACATGTAAAATCACACTTAAAAGACTGAACTATGAATATCTCAAGAGCCTTGATATGAAATATTTTTTATATCATGAAAGTTATAATACAAAAATAGAAGGCCTATCTATGGTCTGTCAATGTACATGTATCAAAAACATATTTGATGTACATGTGCAAAAAAAAGTACATCTGTCCTAGACCACGCCCCTATACTCTAACTCCAGATTGTACATAAAAATACATATTTGTCCTAGACTAACACATCAAAAATCTAACTTTCTCTTGTTTTTCCTGGACCCTGATGCTCTTCGGCTCTATCTACGACCACTGTGCATCTCTGGAGACTGCAAATCAATGACAATATTTCTTGATCAGGTAACTGAACTAGTATTGTCCATCAATAACAAAGTTTGAAAATTTAAAATATGATTCAATTGTAAATAAAACAAAGACTCACTGCATCCGTCGGGGGTATAGGTGCATGTGGTGTCGAGGGTGTAGGTTCCTCTGCTTTCCTACACCTTGCAGCGAGTCTCTCTGCCATCCTTCTCTGCGAATAAAAAAAATATGTCAATTATCTCAAGAATTATCAACATGTACATGAATGAGAAAGTACTAATCAATTATGTAAAAAATGAACATCTTACCGAAAAAACCATTTCTAGGGGATTAGGCTGGGACTATTCAATAGTAAGAGGAGTCGTAGGTTGAACATCAACCTTAGTTGCATGGACTAATGGACTAGGGTGTGGCTACATTCACCAAATGATTAAATAGTTAGACATCGTGCATGTCCAGAAACAATACAAATGAAATGTACAATTACAAATATTCAAGTAGATGTACCTCATTGTGAGTTATCCCTATTGTAGATGCGGCATTGACAGTGGCATCAAAAATCCCACTAAGGTCTGGCACAGATGACTCTACATCCTGATGCTATAAACATGAAAAAATAACATTAAGAAAAACCACTTGTGAAGTGAATTCATAGCTAACCAACAACTGCCATTGGAAGTGTGTACATTACCGTGGGATGAGTAGGTTGATCCTCATGCACACCCACTCTGTTCAAGGAAGAGGGACCTCATCTGGTGTAAACAACCCCCTTATCTATGTTTGGACTACAGGGAGATCCAAACCAAAGGGGCGGTGCAGGGATCTGCGATGACATCTGCATTCATAAAGTGTTACCATAGTTAGACATGGATTTGAATGGATGGAATAATATGTACTGAAAAAAAAACATGTTGTAATATACTTACCCCTTCCTGGGACATATCTCCTCCATGGGAGTGACCGCTTCCATCAATTTCTTGCCCCTCTTCAGATGCCTCTAGCATCTGCAAGTTTAAAAATTATATTTACATTAGCGATCTATAAAGGAGTGTACAGCAAGAAATTTAAATAATTCGAACAATATTCAATCATAACCCATGTACTTACATTCTTCAAGTAGTCGTAAATTCCACCTTGGACTATGTCGTTGATATCAATCTCTCCCGCATCACGTTCTAATTGGGGTTCCTGCAACTTCAAAAATTGTAAATATTAGACATTTTAATAAATTAATCAAGACTAACACATGCATTAACAAAATTATATGTAATAACAAAATGACAAGTTTTTAAATATTACCTCAATTGTGGTTCTTTGGGCCTCGGGAACAACCACACCGGGTGCAGTACCACCCCCGTGAGAGGCATCAATCTCCTGCAAGAGTAAATATTGCATATATATTACGAATATTTTAATATGTTAGATATAGTATGGAACAATCAAAAATTGAACAATAACAGAGTTTTAAACCAATGTCCTTACCTGACCACCAGTCATCATAGTGGTACCATGTCTTGGTCCAGGACAATAACAAGGTCCCCCACACGATGTGCAGACATGTGGCTCGCTCTGAGGCACATGGGATGTTAGTTTATCCCCACAAATAGATGTCCCTCCACCACCAAAAGCTGGTGGTTGTACACCAGTAGAGGAAGAGGGTGCTCTCTGGTCAATAGTGGTCATGTGTCGAGAGACCATCTCAGCTAGAGTAAAAAATGCCTCCTGTGTCTGGGAAACCATGTCACATGCAGGAGGGATGTCTGCCCTCGGTAGCTGGGCACAGGCTGCAGGTATCTGTGGATTGGCATCTCTATGCCTAGCATGGGGTCGGTGTTGGGGCATCCCCCTACCAACTCCTTGGAAGCCCAACATGTCAAAATAGTTGACATGTTTCCCCATCACAAACTCTGCATACAATTTTCGGAGGAAGTACGTCGGTACTTCCCTATTGTTGTTAGGGGGAATGTCAAAAACCATGTACCACCTATCGATCCAATTGTCTTTGATGGGTGGAAAAGTGCACCACTCAATAGAAATATGTGGCCTGATGATCTCCAGAATGCCATCCGTCCCAGGAAGTCTAAATAATGAATAGATGTCTTGTTTTGTTATTTTCAACTATTTTACCTCATTGTAACTTAACCCATTAGCATATTGTTGTCTTTTCCTCTCCCTGTAAGATTCAATGCTATGCAAAGCATCATTCGATCTTGTGATCGTACCAAAAATAGACAACAATGAATTGACAAGGAGCGGCAGAGCTCATCTCTAGCCCTCCAAGCCGAACCAATCTCTCTTAAATGGACAATAAATCTCAGTATCTCCGCATTGTTATGATCCATAGTAGCCACTGCAATCATAAATAGAAATAAAATATCATTAGAAATATAAACACATGATATAATGACATATCTAAGAACTGAAAACTGTATAACTAATGACACATAAACTAAATCTATCATGTAAATTTAAAATTGATCTTGAATTTTACAGTAAAGAATAAACTTTTAACATTTTTTCATTTCATATTTATGTCCTAAATTCAAGTATTAATTCCAATTTCTAAGTACATGCATGTGTACATAAAGTGTCTTGAGTGCATATGTTGATTGCGAAGCTCCTCTAGCTTATTTAAAGGCTTGGATTATGAAGTTTCGTCGAAATTGTGAGGTGTTGATTATTGCCTTTGTAGGACCAACTCCCAAATTGCGGGTAGAGGCAACAACTAGACCCTAGAATAGGTGGCATAATGTCCTGTTGATGAATACAATCCCAGTTAAGGCAACGATTTTGTTAGATATGTAATTATTTGTTGTAGTGTGATTTTTTTTGGACTCCAAAGGCTATTTAGTAGAAATTTATGGATTTTATGGTTGCAAGGGTTCCACTGGATTAAATATCATGTATGATCTAGTATGTGATTGGCATGTTTAATCAAATACATCAACCTACCTATGTATCTTCACATTCATAGAGTCTATTGTTGAACTTTGTTGTCTTGACCTTAACCAAAAAGTACCCTTCGTTCAAGACGAAATATTTGTTAAAAGCATGGGAAGCTTCTATACCTTATTTTGACACTTGGATTGGGAAGTTTCATCAAAACTATAAGGTGTTTATTGATGTTCTTGGAAGAGCAACTTTGAGAAGTTTCATCAAAATTATAAGGTGTTTATTTGTGGATTTTGGTATGGATTCACAATGATCCTTGTGAATATGCATATGGAAATAGTTAAATTCATTTGTTTTTTGAGTTAATTGGGGTTTTAGTTTCCATTGGGCATGGGAATTTTGTTAAATAATCAAAATTATTTAATTTTTATCATTAAATTGGGGAATTGGTTTCAATTGGCCAATTACATTGGGGTTCTTGTTTCCATTGGGTTTTTGTTTCAATTAGCCAATTCCATTGGGAAATTCCATTGGACTTTTGTTTCAATTAGGAAATTCCATTGGGTTTTTGTTTCATTTGGCCAATTCCATTGAGTTTTTGTTTCAATTGGCCATAATTTAATTTAATATGGTTTAATTTTTCAATCTAGGGCAAATAAATCGATGAAGAAAGAGAAAAAAACATGAAAAGAAATGAGGAAAATACCTCACAAAGGGGAGGTTTATCCAAAGGTGGAGATGGAGGGCTTTGGCACACCCAAAATCACGTTTTCCCAGTCGAGATTTTCTCCTCCTTGGTCCAATAGCCGCGCGATGAGGAGAAAAAGACGGCCTCGGCCAATTTTTAAAAAAATTGGCTTTCCAAATCGCGCCTCCGTTTTAGTGAACGAAATCGCGCACGTGATTTTGTTCACTAAAACGGAGGTGCGATTTGTCTTACTATCCTAGTTGGCATGCCTATTGCCAGCCTTGGGACTAGGCTTGGCAGGTTCGGGATTGCTTGGGATGATTTCTTTTTTTTGGATTAAGAGTGATTGACTTCACTCCACCATTGCATCTAAAAGGTCCCTCAACTTCTTGCACACACCCTTATACAATGTACTAAATACACAAGACAAGAGAAGATAATACAAATGAAAAGGTCTCCTTGATATATATATAGGATACAAAGAGGTACAATTACCACTAATGGACTCAAACTGACATCAATACTATAACAATACTAATATAAAGTGCCAAATTTAGGGGGAATGGGTTGCAATTTCGGGCTTAAAAAAGCCCCTAGTGCTAAGACAATAGTTGTAATTTCCTTGTGAGCAACTCAAATATTAGTTTTCTTGATTCTGTAATTGAAGAGAATGATTTTGATACATTTTTTGATACATTATCATATGAATTTTCATGTTTAGCATCTTAAAAACCTAACGATTTTGTTTCCTATTTTATTTTTTTTGTGTTTTAAAAATCCATGTAAGATTTGAGCTTGTGTAATCATTGAATTTTTCTCAAAAAATAACTTAATTATTTTATTAACATGCTCTTCAAGTGCTTGATTTGGGCTTAGGTCCCCAAATTATACTCTTGTGTTTACATCCAAACTTTTTAAAAGGTTTCCACCCCTTTCAAAACCACTACAAAACTACCAATTATTCTTGAAACTTGAGAGGTGATAGGTTCTTGGGATAGTTGACTAGATTATACCCGTGCATAGTCCAATTAATTTTTGTGTGTAAGTGTTACATATAAAACATAATATATAAACAATAAACTAGAGTATAAATAAAAGCTATGAGTATAATATGCATTTTGGTAACGTGGTTAAAAATCATTGATATTTTCCTCAAATGAATACCTTGAAGACTCTCCATTTAGATGCATTGAACATTGGACAATCAATTGGCCTAAATTCTCTTCCTTTTTTTCTCTCAATTATGCTCATCTTTGTCTCATCCTCTCTCTATACTTCTCTCACACTTCATCTTCATCAATCTATTTGGTGATCATATTTCCTTTTGTGTTTTTCCATATTCCCCATCTTGATTGTTGATTAAAATGTGGATTAATATTATATTGACACATTTTTTTTTCCATAATAACAAAATAATTAGGTGGCTAGATAGTTGGTTTGCACAAATTTTTTTAATATTATTATATACTTTAAAAGGAAATTTTGTTAACAAGTTAAATTGTTGTTTTATGGTAAACAATACCTTGATTGAGGTATTTCCTCAATCAAGGTATTTTTTACATATTTTAAATTGTATAACCTAGATTGATATAGTCCCACTGACACATTCATTTTAACCCAATAAGACCTCGACGAGTTCATTGTGCCGATAGGCACATTCTACAACCCAGGAGGGGGGATGTGTAACTCCTTCTGTGCTTACAACCAACTTATATTTGGCTCAAATAAAAATAAAAATTAAAAGAAAATAATTTGAATATACCATGAAATTGGTTGTCTTGATAAACATAAAATAAATATCAAAACATAATAAAAAAATAGAGCCAATTATAAATTCATATATGAGCCAGTTATTTTTCACATAGTTGTTACGTCATTTTTTTCTCGTCATTATATATCATTCATAATGTTATGCTCTTATTAACATTTTATATGTACATGTAAAACTTTGAGAGATTGTCATTTTCACATTATAACATTTTAAAAACTAACATGGCATTAAAAATATCACTTTAAATCTAAATTTTAAAAAAAATCAATTGCTTTAGGTTAAATTTGATAACAAGAATCTAACTAAACCACATTAATCATTGTTTTGGATCTTTTCAAACTTTTCAAAATATATTTAATATGTAGTAGTATTGTGCTGATTTTTCAAACTTTTAAAAATATGTTTTGATTTTAAAATAATGATTTTTATTGTAAATCATGCCTAATAATAAATATGCTTCACTCTAGAGTTCTCAAATTTCACATTTCAAGGCACTCTATCAGAGTAACTACTCAACCTCTTCTCATTCACTTGTCACCATCATATAAAAAAATACTGAAATCTCATCTAAATCCTTTCTCTTAAATCTCTTGTACTAACCGCTTAATATTTAAAACCATAAATATTAAAACACTCAAATATTATAACCATGTTCAAACATTACTATCATGTTAGGGTTGTTGAAATCGGTTTAAAGATATTCTCCATTTGCATGCACAAAAGAAAACAAAATACTTGCAAATATTATATCAGTTCTCTATTTGTTGCAATGAAAATATATATCAACCAACTATGTAATGCAAACCTGCAAATAATGTATCACTTCTCCATTTGTTGCAGTGAAAAATACATCAACCAACTATTTAATGCAAATAATACGTGCACTATCTAGATATCATTGTAATGGAAACAGAATATATCAATGTAACACAAATAATACTTGAGCTATCCAGATAATTGATAATTTTAATGATCTGATACAAATATTACCTGCCAGTTCACTGCAACAATATTATCATTTTCAGTGGATGCACAAACTGCAACATTATGGATTAATACGTGAGGGATACGGATAATTAATGAACTAATACAAGGATTACCTTCCCTCACGATCACTGCAGCAATATTATTATTTCAGATGCTTCCAGAGGCTACAAGAATATGCATAAATACATGTGCTATCCATTGCAACAATTAATTTGTGGGGATTTGGAACTAATTTGCATAGGTAATAAGAGTATTAATAGAGTGTTATAACAATATGATATTAATTACCATAAATATTATCTGCACAATCAAATATATGAAGTGATACCCCTTCGCGTATCATCCATGGAAGTGTGCAATAATGTGCAGGGATACCCCGTAGCATGATAATCCATGACAACCTACTTTTCAACTATACATATTATGTTGAAGAACTGATTTTAATGACAAAATGGGTGAGTATTGGATTCTATAGAGGGGAAAGATTTGCACCTTGAGAGATTTGATCCCTCTTGGCGCTTGGTAGAGCCACCTTTAAGATGGATCTATACTGGTTTAAACCCAATAAGACCTCAATCGAGAGGTTGATAAACCCTTTGTTGAGGTATTTTGCCAACATTTATGTTGAGCACTCAATCGAGCTATAAATCCCTATTGATGGCTAGAAATACTAACCCCTTCCTACACGATCTTTTGCAAATGCAACTCTTAAGGGATAAAACCCCTTCATCTCTATCATACTAAATGGCAAAGTTGATTTCAGTGGATTCATCATTGAATCCTTTATGCAATGTTTGGGTATTTTCATAGTTTTTATTTGATATTATATTTTTAATTTATTTTCTTCTAAAACTTATACTTTTTTTTCCCTTAATTACTAAGGCATTCAAAGAAAAAAAATCAGTAACATAAAATCTACACAACCAAAATTTTATAAAAATATGTGTGCACTCCATGGATCTTTCCTATTTAAAAGGGTATTATTGAAGAAAAAAATTGTTTAGAATGTAAAGGTGTTAAAATGCAATTCAAATATTAATTTGTTAGCTTCAAAAATAATAAAAATATAATTTTCAAAACAAAAGATGCACTACTACATGATGTGTGTATACATTTAACATTGAAAAGGTGTTGGGAACATACGTAATTTATTAAATTTTCCTAATGTGCAAGCCCTCTATGAATTTTGGAAGAATCAGTTTAAAAATATATATAAAATGTCAAATTTTCGTTAACACATTTCATAAAAAAAAACCGACATATTCATGAATTCACCCCAACAATGTTTTTAATAATGTTTTAGGGTGTGGTATTGTCCATGTTTCCAACCTAACTTTGAAATCATGACATCTTGCATTTTGATTTAGGAAAGACCTCTCCCAAAACCTAAGAGTTTAAAGTGCAAGGATGGGTTCAACTAGAAGTTCAAAATCATGAAAAGACTATATATTTTTTTAATTGAGTTCACTTTAACTAATGATACATACACTTATTTGAATAAATACGTGGAAAAAATAGTGAAATGGTTAATATATTATTAAATTCCAATGTCAATTGGGTTTTGCTTCGTTGAAAGCAATGAATGTTATCCCCTCACTTTCAATAATAATATTTTTTCTAATTTAAACAAATAAAGTTTTTTATTAAAAAGCTAAGAAATATAGTTGAGAAGATACGTATTGTTCCATTTTACAAAAATACTCGTCTTAATAGAGTTATTTCACACAAAAAAAATTAGTATAATAAACTATCACAATTATGGCATCTTTAACAGAAAACTTAAAACTATATATTTCAATAAATTGTCCTAACATAACTATGAAGAAAAAGAAGATATAAGCAAGAGGGTTAAGGAGAGTTTCTATCACTGAAAACATCATTCACATTCTTGTTGTCCTCCTCCTAGCCATGACAACTTGAAATTTTGATAAGCACCATTGCATGCTACTGGACATAATCTTCTCTAATCACCTTGGAGTCAACAAACAAATTATTTTGAGAATGGTTTCCCACCAACATCTCTTGTTGAGCTTCAGAAGTTATGGTCAGTTTCTCTAATTGTCCCCCTTAATCTTGCAGTTGAATCTCCAAATCATCAAATCTGGCATCCAACTACACAACATGGGAAGAAATTTAATATATTGCTACAATGACCCCAACTATCTACAATTTGACCTTTACCATCATGATTCTCAACTCATGAATGTTACTTTGCACCTCACTTAAATTTGAACCCCAACTAGAATCAGTCATGGTCTTCACAGCACCGAGTACCTTCATTGACCTCCCCCCCCAAGAAGGACACATGAGAAACAAAAGAACAAGTGGAAGGATCAAACCTTCGAACATCATTGTAGACTTGTCCAAATTCCAAACCAAAGTGAAGCTTCAAAGGATTACCTATCAACCTAGTCTAGAATTCTTTTTACTTGATAGACAAAGTGATACACACAAAGACCATACCAAAATTGCAACCACTTCCACCTTCTAAGTGAATATCCCCTCGCAGTGACATCCCACAAGCTGTGGTCGATGAAAACACAACTCCATATAACATAAGGGCATAATTGTTAATACACCAAGGGAAAGTCATGAAGTAGTCCTCCTATGCTAGGGATTAAATGAAAACAATGCCTCATACTTGGTGCATTAAAAATGCACTAGGATTCACACATGACGACAAGACCGTTTGATTGATCCATATTCATGATAATGATGAAATAACTTAGTAACGTAGGGGAGTCGCTAACATTGAGGGTAGCCCCCAATTTTGACAAAAAAAATTCAATCCAAAGAGATGACATGGTTTACTAGCTTGTCTGTAACTAGATTACTATGCCTTTCAATGTGCAAGAGATTAGCTTCCCTCATTTGCTCAAAATAATCAACAATTCTCTCTTGAAATTGTCCCATAATCACTTATTCTTTAGAGACCCATTTTTTTTTGTTTAGAATGATCACTAAGAAAAAATCACCTATAATCAAAACTTTTTGAACCTTGAAAAAAACCATAAAGTTCAAGCGCATGAATAAGACATACCTTTCCAAATAATTATTAATTGCGTGTTCCATCCCATTCATTAATTACGTGTTCCATCCCATTCATAATTTCATATATAAACATTCCTATTAGATCCAATAGGACGTGCGGCATCTATTGTCCCCACTTACTCATTGAAAATTTATTATTTTTAATATTATATAGATACCATATACACAATACAAATTAATTGTGGTTATAAATTAATCAAAATATATTACTGTTATTTCACATTTTAGGTAGAATTCAGATTTTATTTTTAATTTTTTAAATTTATCTATCATATTACTAATCTTTAGTGATCAAGCAAAATCATATGATAAACACTTACCTTACAACCTATGGAGGGCTCACTAACCACAAAGTTAAATCAATATGCTACTTATAAATTTGAACTTTCAAAACAATATTCCATTATTTCGAAAACTTCTTTTTCATGATAATGATTAATTCATCAAATTGGAAGGCCATCAATTGGTTGTTTAATGGTTAAATAAACCGTGAATTTACAACTAGCTGGGAGGCATAGAGATGGCAACGTCTAGGAACTATATACTTTCCAAGATAACGCAGTACTATTGAGTCCGAGACATTGCAATTGGCATTGGCATCGCCATTGTTATGCTACTGTATTCTTTATTTTTCTTAGCGTGTCAAGCACTGCACTCATGGCAGGCCTCTCCTTTGGATCGTTTCGGCAGCACACAACTCCTCTATAATTTCTTCCATTATAATTACCATCGAATCGGCAGCTGCCTCAGTTGATTCTCTGTCTATTGCTTGTAAAAGTGAAGGATCAATCACTTCGGACACAATAATCTCTGGGAACTGTTCATCCTGCAAACACCAACTCACCCATTCTGCCAACGAATTATATCCCACGGGAAGTCCTTCTGTAGGTGATGTTTTTGTTACCATTTCTAGTAGCAACACTCCTTAGCTGTACACGTCTGCATTTGCAGATATTTTCCGGCCATATCCAAAGTAGCATAAAAGGAGCACAAATATGAATCTAATTATCTCTAAATTTATAAAAATTTGAAGGATGTGAAGAATGCCCTGGCTAACTATATAGCTAGGTGCATAGAATGCCAACGGGTTATGGCTAAGGCTGAGCATCAACACCCATCATGTTTGACAACCTAAAATTCAAAAGAAAAATGATTATGTGATGGTAGTAAGAGACAAACTTAGCAAAGAATCTCATTTTATATTTGTTAAAACTACTTATAAAGCTTTTAATATTGTTGATATTTTTATAAAGGAAATTTTTCTTTTGCATGGAATTCCTAAGATGATAATTTCTTATAAAGATCATAAGTTTACTCATAATTTATGGAAGTCATTGTTTAAAAGATTGAACACTAAGTTAAATTTTAGTACTACTTATCGTCCGCAAATAGATGGACACATAGAGAGAGTAAATCAAGTCTTAGAAGATATGTTACAGATGTATGTTAGGGATCATCCAAAGAAATGAGAAGAATATTTGCACTTAGTCGAATTTGCTTATAACAATCATTATCAAGCTTCAGCGAAACTTAGTCCTTTTGAAATATTGTATGGTAGAAAATTTAATACTCCCATTTCATGGGGTAATTCGGTTGACAGATTGATGTTAAGACTTGACTTGTTAAAAGAAATCGAACTAATAGTGAAACAATTACAAAGCAATCTGAAAATTGCACTCAACAGAAAAAAGAGTCATGCAGACCTTGAAAGAACTCAGAAAGAATTCCAAGTAGATGAGCATGTTTTTGTCAAGGTAAAACCCAGAAAATCTCCTTTAAGTTGGAGAGTTATGGTAAATTAGCACCGAGGTATTATGGACCATTTGAGATACTGTCAAAAGTTGGACCAATGACTTATGAGTTAGTTTTGCCACCTAATCTTAAAATACATAAAGTATTCCATATTTCTATATTAAAAGAGTATGTGCATGATGCTACTCATGTAATTGATTGGAATGTTATTCAAGTAGAACCATAAGGATATTTTCAAGTGGAACCAGATTGTATCCTCGACAAGAGATAAATTTTTCTCCGGAATCACACCATTGGACAAGTAAAGGTGCAATGGAAGCACTTTAATCCAGATGAAGCAACTTAGGAATTGGAGAGTCATATGCAAGAGGCATATCCAGTTTTGTTCCAGGAAGACTCAGATGATACTTAAGCAACATCGAAAACAATGTTGAACTTAAGAGGGGGTGTTTGTGACCCACCTGGAGCTTAAAAAAAATTATTTTTGTGAAAATACATTACTTTAACTTTTATTGTAAAGTTTTATGATTGTTGACCAAAGATGGTCAAAGATGACTGTAATTGAATATTTTATTATTAAAAAATTAAAAGAAGAGACACCTATGCAAAAAATATTGTTGAAGAGTGTTCATTGACCCACTAGGAGGAGTGATCTGGTGTAGAAGGAAAAAAATATAGATGGGAGCAACATCATTCACTTTCTAGCTGTTGCAGGAGGCAACTTCCCTATAATTGTGGTCATGTTCCCAAGAAAGGGGAGCTAAGCACGTGGCTCATTTAATTGTAAAACTGACCCAAAGACCTAGGAAAGATTATATATATCATCGAATGAGCAGGATGCAAACTACATTCTATACATTTAGAACCTTATGGTATTGCTGGAAACTGAAAAGTTAGGCACACAAGATGAATTCGATGAGGGGAAAGCTAAAATGAAATGCTATAGTGTTGACTGTAAATGTGACTGCTACGTATAGATATGAATTATTAGGCTTCTACACAGAATCTTCATCCTGGTGGTTTAGTGAACATGCTCGCGGGTCCTAAAGCAGGCGATCTTCGCTGTTTTCAGGAGACGGTTGGGAGGAACGATCTTCTTTGGGTGGTTGTCCCCTTCGAAATTTAATAGGTTCTGTATTTGTTTTGGATTTATTATCTTAAATTCTTTATTTGTTATTTCTGAAGGATTTATGAATGAAGAATTTTTCCAGAATTTTTTATTGTTTTCGATATAAGTATGAAAGTTTATTTTCCTGTAAATTATCAGTTAATAAATGCCTCTGCTTATACATAATTTCCTAGTAGAAATGGTTGGCTAGCTCATAATATTTTAGTATTATATAGAGTTTCAACTAATTCTTAAGTATTGTACATAATTAGTAAATGTTAGTATTCCTTATTCTTCTTAAACTCATACTGATTTTAACCAAAGAGTTTACCACATTTATTATCGTTTCACAACAAAAACGAGATTTCTTTCATAGTTAGGGTTACTTTAGTTACATACAGTAAATCCTTAAATCCCAAAAACTAAACATGCTAAAACAATAAGATTTAGTTTTCGAAACACTTTGGCTTACAGCCGAGGGTTAATTATTCCCATAATCTCACACAGTCGTAAGGATTAATATTCCCATAATTGATCTCTTACAGCTGAAAAGCTTAGGGTTTAATAGTTACCAGCATCACTTTGTCCACAACCAATAGGCTTATCTTCTTTTATAAAAACATTTTAGGATAGACCCTCCTTTTTCACAAAAGAATCGATATAAATGTAAAAACAAACGAATAACTCTTTTATAAACTATGTTAACACAAGACCAGGGTTTGAAGCCTGTAAGGCTAGTAGTACCTAATAAATTATCAAATCACTAAAACATACGGCAAAGCTTAAACAAAAAAAACCTAAGTTAAACATTTCATCAACGATCGGGCCATAATCCATTTGGTTCGTAACTACCTTATAACCAGATAGTCCATAGCCGTAACTATATTAACAAAAACCACTTTAGAAACCCCTTTAAAACTTAGGCATTGTATTTGTATACAAATCCAGTCAAAATTTATAGAGTAATATTTAAAACAATATACAAAATGATAAAATAACAAATGCATAGACTAGAACGGTTTTCTGAACATCCTTTTATAGTGACGTCACTCCAAGTTCGAATCCATAGAAGAATCAGTTTCTTTTACTAACAAAAACCTCAGGATTGTAACCAAGAAAACAATTTATGGCACGTGTTGATGAATTACAGAATAGTGCTAGCAACATTATATCTATTACAGAATAATACCAGGAACTTTTAAACAAATTAGAAACAAAAACGAAATAAATGTATTGTGATCTAGACATTTCTATTATATAAACAATATAACAAGTTTGCAAAGTAGTACTTGGAGGTATTTATAAACAAAAATGACAATCGTTGAGATAGTAATTCTTTAAAAATATGCTAATATTTTACAATAGGAGTTTTCTTTTCATAATCTATTCAAACAACTACATCACATCTTCCCATATACTCTACGGTCTATCACAAAAGGGTTAAAACCCTATCTTAGCCGCGGGCTTTGAAAAATAGTCAAAATCCCTGATAATAATGTCGTAAAGGCAGAAACTCAAGAATGTTTACCATTCAAAATGAAGGAGGCGCGAAACTCCAAAACAAAACGAGAACTAGAAAAGAAACCATGTTCCAGCTTGCCATGACATCAAGAACCGTAGGGTGAAAGGGATTTTGGGTCTTACCAAAACCCTCAACGTCGATACCCTCGACGCCAACACTTTTCTGCAACCAGACTTCGTCAAGGAAGCACCTTTTCGAAACCTCCTGCAAATAAACAATCCATAGCGGTTAAACCTTGTAAAAAGGCTCATTGTTGATATTATAAATATTTTGCAATAATCTAAAGAATGAACATATGACTTACCTTGACATTCCTGTGAAGTATTTTGAAGGCAGGTCGAGACCAAGACCCTGCATGTTGTGGCTAAGAGCCACACAATCAAAGACGAAAACGTTCACAATGTGGTCGCAAGGACAAAGGTAGACCTTAGCAGAAAGGGCCAAGAGCCCTTAGCTCTCTTCACCCTTCAACATTACAGAAATAAAAACAGAAACCATTTCAATTTTGCTTAGGCTTTAACCCTTAGTCCAGCTGGAAAGCACCACGAGATTTCACGTGGGTGTTCTATTAAAAGTTCACCTACCTCCAATTAGTTTTTAATTCACAAACCCATTCTCTATAGTTTTGAGTTTGATTTATTTGTCATTGTTTTATCACCTTGTGTTCATAGTTGTTAGGTTGGCAAGGGATGGGACTAACCCCTTTTGTGGAAGAACAACAAGTAATACAAGTTTAAACAATGCATTAGCTTCATAAGCTAAGTAAGACCCTTGAAAACCTTCAAATCCTAACATAAAAATAGGTTTAGTAAGCATAGGAGTGAAAACATCAAACAATGACGACATCTATCTCGTGGTAAAACAAGTTAAGCACAGAAACATAACCCACGACAAAGAAGACATAACTCATCAACCTTTGAAACAAGTGATTCTAATTAAAGACTTGAAACCTGTATAATGTTTAGGAATCACAAATGAAGCTATCATTTTTTTAAATTGTTCAGTATTAAGATAAGTCCTAGTTTGAAATTTGAACTGAAGAATTTACGTTACTATCTTAAAAGATATGTAAAACGAGATTAGGGTTTATACTCATCTAAACACTCAATAACAAAAATAAAATTATTGATGAAATTATGGAGTGGTTACAAAGACTATTTTTGAACTTGGGAATCAAAAGGGTACACGGATGGATTCTCAAAGAAAAACAATGTAAGATAATTAGTTAATTTTTTGTAAAATTTATTTTGTTTAAAATTGTGTTAATATTTTTTTTTTTAATTGAGTTCACTTTTAACCAATGATACATACACTTAATTGAATAAATACATGGAAAAAATAGAGAAATAGTTAATATATTATTAAATTCCAATGTCAATTGGGTTTAGCTGGGTTGAAAGCAATGAATGTTATCCCCTCACTTTCAATAATCATATTTTTTTAACTTAAACAAATAAAGTTTTTTATTAAAAATCTAAGAAATATAGTTGAGAAGATACATATTGTTCCATTTTACAAAAATACTCTTGTCCTAATAAAGATTATTTCACAAAATTTTCCTTTAGTCTAATAAACTATAACACTTATATGACATCTTTAACAGAAAACTTAAAACTATATATTTAGACAAATTGTCCTAACATGACTATGAAGAAAAAGAAGATATAAGGGTGTGTGCAAGAAGTTGATGGACCCTTTAGATGCAATGGTGGAGTGAAGTCATTCACTCTTGATTCAAAAAAAAGAAATTAACCCAAGCAACACCGAACCTGCCAAGCCTAGTCCCAAGGCTGGCAATGGTCATGCCAACTAGGCTAGGAAGAAAAATCGCGTGCTCGTTTTAGCAAAGTAAATCGTGTGCGCGATTTGCCTTGCTAAAACGAGCATGCGATTCTTAAAGCCTGTTTTTTATTTTTAAACCGGCCGCGGCCGTCCCTTTCTCATTTTCGGCGCGGCTATTGGACGAAACCTCGCCTGTGCATACGCGATTTTGGGTGTGCTTGAACCCACCATCTCCACCTTTGGATTTTAACCTTCCCTTTGTGAGGTAATTTCTCAATTTTTGTCATGTTTTTTTCATTTTTTACATCAATTTATTCTAAAATTCCATCTTAATGCCCGGTTCTCTACTATCTAACAGCGAGTTCTTGAGCAATGAATTCATTTGCCAATATAAATTAAACATTTTAACATATTCATTGTCATGGGTTTGAGAGGTCCCTACGTTAGGGATTCATGACTCCATATTTTGCTACATATCCTTGTCCCTCTTCATAAGAGCTTGACACAACCAAGACCCAACCTCCTATATTCTAACTCAATTGCTTTCAAAATTAGAGCAATGTCAGTATAACAACTTCCATACTCATCATAGTTGCACTTTGACAACACTTTAACACATATATCAACCCGTAATTCATTCTTCTTAAGACCTTCATCACAACAATATACTTCATCAATCATCCATACATGTGCTTGACATCAATGAAAACATTATATCCAACAAAATCTATTTTCCCCTTTGCCATACACATGGAGTAGTCCTAGGCACAACTTCCACTTACGACAAAGTAAATAATTAGTTCATTTACTAAATTGTTTAGAACTGGATGATAATTGTAAATAATAGGGAACAACCTACACAAGACCTCCAGGAGCCAATGTAGCAGTTATAACAACAAGAGGATCTTATTACTGATCCATCACATACGGTAGAATTCATTTTCACATTCAACATCCTCTTCTATGTCAGATGACGTCAATGAAAGTTCAGTTCCTAGAAGTTTGATACCTCCTAAACACATTTAAGTATCCTTTCAGTCAAAGTTTCAACAATTCATGTCAATCCAGTTCAATGAGATCCATATTTGTTGGCATAAATACTAGTCAGGTCACATATTGGAGAGAACCTTATATTTTAGATTCTCATATGTGTATTTCTAGTTCTTTCTACCCTCATCCAGAGTTGGCAGCTTCAGTGATTAGAGTTCCATCAGAATCGAGGGAAAGTGTGAAGGGTGGACCTCGAGAGGATTATATTGTTTCAAATTCATGTAGTGGTCGGGAACTGAAATTTTTTATGAAAAAATCACTTGATACAAGGTCGTGAATAATCATTAAAGAAGAAATCTCTCCAATTTTACAAAATCTATTTCATTTGCAAGAATTTGAACAAAAATATCACTACAAACTGTGAAAATCATCTTCATTAATTTCATCTCGTTTAACATGTAATTCCAAGATCGACATCCATGGAGAATACAACTTCCAAGACATATAGAATACATCTTGTAAGGTAGATGAGAAAGGAGAGATCAAGAAACAACACGATACTAACATGAGAAGAAGTCAATTTAAACTCTGCTCTTGCAGAAGCCCTCGCCCACCTCTTCATGAGCCTCCCACCTCTTCATGAGCCTCCAAGTTCCGTCAAATGTCATATTTTTCTCCATTGCCACAACTCCAAATATATAGCTATGAAATTGCCAAACCCCAAATGCAATCTCCAACCGACATA
>LPNX010847971.1:3476-23292 GCA_001517045.1 Pseudotsuga menziesii
CCCTTTATGATAAACGGGAGCCGACTAAAAAAGTATGTCGATAGGCCAGGTGTTCAGAACAGGGGGAGATCTAATTAAATGAGTAGCATTTTCTGTCCACAGCACGCGAAGTACCAAGCTGGTCGTAGGTCGCAGGGTCAGGTTGTGTCGAAGTCTCAGGGTATGGCGCAACTATGGTAGATGGGACATATCGCAATTCGGCGGCGCTAGCACGAGCGCTGCTCTCATTACTGATCATCATGAGATTTTGGGGAAAATCCGGTGCCCTGAGCAGCAGATTCCCGGAACGTCGTCAGATTTAGTATCATGATTAAACCATGATACCATTCCCCGCATGAGGATTTTATAAAGGGCTATTTCGATTTGTAATTTCTGTCTGAAGCACATCTGTGACATTTCAGTCCGAACTATGTCGAATGACAGTAATGTTCAAACGTTGGTACGGGACGTAAGGGACAGAGGTCTGCAACACCTTCTCGCTATGCCATTTACACAGTTCTGCTTAACTAAGTATAAGGATAGGCAGGAGTTTGCTCTAAATTTACACAGACGGCCAGGAGTCTACTCTAACATAGAGCAGCCAAGGGCGTGAGGCCTCGCGGAATGATTCTGGGTAATCCCCCTGCGCTGACTGTTGGTGTCGTGGAACTACGCCAAGTAGGCTCCCCATGTGGCGGGACACGCAATTCCAGGGGACCCCAAAGTCGTGGATGGTCAAGTATAGGCCATCCGAGAGCCGGACGTTGATGCAGGTGGTCGAGACGCCTTTCTTCAGTAAACCTCCTGCAAAGGACAGAAGTATGCAACTGGCAGCAGCATGGAAAACTTCATTCGGCAGTATACTATGTCGCCTTAGCGATATTAGGCCATCAGAGAAGCTGCAGAGTGTCCCGGGACGGGCCACTAGTGAGTCTTAGGGGCCTGTTGGAGCGCATACTCCATAGGGGGTAACTCCGCGGTTAATTTGTAAGTAGAGCGATGGGTCAAAATAGTCTTAGGGGTGTCGGGGTAAGTCAAAGCCCTTTCTGTTTGTAATAAACCCATGGTTTAAATCCAGGGTTTAGGGTTTTGTGGGTGCCCATGGTTTAAGACCAGGGTTTTGTAAAGCCGCGCAGTATAAATAAGCGCTTATGTAAAATGGAGAGGTTAGGCTTTTTGATGAAAGAAAAGATAAGGCAAGTAAGATTGGTTTTTGTAAGGAAAGGACAAGTCCCAGCTGTGTGTGTGGACGACCTCTGCAGCTGTGTGCGCAGAGGGTTTTTGTAAGGAAGAAGGAAAGATCTGCAGCTGTGTGCGCAGAAGCCTGCTGCTGTGTGCGCGGCTATTAAGAACGGAAGGAATCTGCAACTGTGTGCGCAGATAAACTGTGGTTTTGAGGAAAGAGGAATAAAACGCAGTTTGTGGACGTAGCCCCTACACTGGGGGTGAACCACGTTATATGTGGTGTTGTGGTTTTGCTGTGTTGTTTCTGTTTCTGTTATTTTCATGCATCTAACTGATTACATCTGATAATATAAGATCTCTGCTAATATTAAGCTTCGCAGTGAATTCCCTGTAGTGGGTTATGCGAGTTTGGTTTGTATTTTATGCTCTGAATTTATATGTGAATGAATGATAGTAAACACGAAGTTGAATAATAATTATTAGAAAAGCTGCGGTACAGTAATCCCCCTCTTTGCATGCAGAAACCTGATTCTGCGGCACCCCATTGCTATTTCGGGTGAGACTACAACCTGCGCGCAGGTTGTTGCCGAAAGGGCCAACACAGTGGGTCGTTTGTTGGTGCGAAGTATACAGCGCTAACCCGGGTCTGCCCAAGTGCCAACACTCACTCATTGGGCCGCATGAGTGAGAGAGGAGAAGCTCTCTCAGTGTGAGAGAGAGAGACTACTGTTGTTGGGAGATCATCTTATTGTTTTGAGGTTTTACCTTTGGCGTTGATTCTATATCTGAGGAAGTTACAGGGTTTTCTCCTTTATGGTTTACCCAAGGAAAATTCTTTGTCTCTTGTCTCTTGTGTTGTGCTTGTGTTTTATTGTTGTGCATGTTATTCTCTCAATTAAAGATCCTAAGATCATAATGGTAGCTTGAATGATAAAAATATAACATGATATTAGAGCTAACCTGAGAAGAATACATTATGCAGCTAAAAAACCTAGGTATTATTACTTTTTGGGTCTCTCTCCACAATTCATCAGCAAAAGTATTCTAGGATGACTCTCCATTGAAGGGCGCATCTTTCTGTCTAAGCGGAATTCGATTCCGAGCATTTTCAGTTTTCGGTGCAGAAATTAGGGATTTCTACAGAGGAGGAATTTTTGAGTGAGCCCAGCATAGGATTGAAATCCTCATCAAAACTGAATTTTAGAGACCTGGATCAAGTTTTTTGGTTGGGTGAAACTCTGGGAAAGTCAAACCCTAGTTTTACCCCGAGCTAGAAAAACCCTGAATACTAAAACTGCTAAGTTTTGGTACATTCGCTATATATTGAAATTGGAAACGTATTAGGATCTGAAAATTTCAGAGGCCGAATATAAACTATGTATTTAAACTGTATCCAAAAATCAGCCTCATATTCTATATATGTTTGGAGATATTATCCCTCCAAGTTAGGGTTCCATCCTCTCCTAGAATCCATCCCTAAACAGGACACCTAGGGAGAATTGCAATATCTTGGGCTACGGAGGTCCAAATGGAATTCCGGAAGATGTTCCAGAAAGGGAATGGAATTTAATTTCTTTTTTATGAATTTCAGACTCAGAAGATGAACCAGTGACATGTGGACGTCCATACAATGTCACTGTTATGAATAATCTTGTAACAGGTAACCTTGGTAAAATGACCGTAAGTCCCAATTAGTGAAACCAATTCTAATGAAAAATGTGGTTTTGGAGTAGAGACATGTGAGGCTACCTCAATAGGAAATTTCATACATATAGGAGCAGTAATTGTAGAGATACCAAAGAAACAGTAACAGGCATTTCTGCAGAAGAATGTGGAAAACTAGGGCTTCCTATTCCGAGAGCTTCCCTCCACTGTTTTTAGAAAAGGAGTACATTGGAAAGCTTAATTTGAAGAGATATATCTTTCTATACAATCAAATCTAGAAGATTCCAATTTTTTAAAATTAGGGTTTATGTGAAAAACCCTAGATCAGCCATCTCTGAACCAGGACGGACACCTCAAGACGGTAAGACCTAATCTTTTGCTATTTTCATTTGAGGTTCTCATTTCAAAGTGAACTATCACATCAGCTTGATGACAAGCTTGGGGAAGTTGAAAAATTCCAAGCCTAGAAGTATATGATCTCTTTGAAGAAAATGGATTGGACACCTACATGAGTATAGAGGTTCCAATTCTAGATGGAGATGAGGCTAGAAGCCTTACACAAGAAGAACTTGGTCAAGTCCAAGAAGATCATCACTGATTCAATCACGAATCAACTTGTACTACAAGTGTCTTCCTTAAAGACACCGAAGATGTTTGATTCCTTAACCAAGATATTTGAAGGGAAGAACAGAAATCAGAATATGACCTTAAGAAACCAGTTGAAGAATGTGAAGATCCAGAATGCATAGACCATGCAGTCATACTTTACAAGGGTCTCTCAAATCAAAGAACAACTTGTAGTGTTAAAAGAAGAAGTGAACAATGAAGTAGTGGTGATGTCCACCTTGAATGGCCTCCCAGGATCATGGGATTCATTCATTCGAGAAATGTGTGCCAGAAGGAAGTGATTACTTTCGGCAGACTCTGGGAAGAAGAAGAAGCTCTACTCATAAGAAGAGAAGAGAAGATGGGAACAATTGAAGAACAAGCTCTCACCATCGAAAGAAGATCCCTCAAGCGATGAGGAATATGAAGGACTTGATTCTTGAAGAACCTCTTATCCATCTTGAGAGCTTGGATAAGAAATGATGAACCAGAAGGATCAAGAAGGAGTCTACCCACAAAACAAATAAAGATAAGTATTCAATTTTCATTTCATGATATTGTTTTTGTTATGCATTTGTTTATATTCATTTGATGTATTATGCATGATAGAATGATTGCATTAAAGATAGTATACTACTAATATGCATTTGATGGGTAAGTAGCTCATGGTGCTATACAACTCTCCATTGCTACTTATCTAGAATGAAACCTCATTGCTGACATATTGGATTAGTGCACAATCTCAATGTTGTCCTGGTAGAGATGGAAGGCATCTAGAAACGTTTTTGTGAGATATGGATGAATGTTGTATTGGCTAAAATAGTTGCATGATCATATATTTATGCATAAGAATTTTCTAGTATGAATATTCCTTGTGAAATGCTTCTAACCATAAAAATGCATTTGACTCATAGGAAAGATCGCATACATAATCACCTACAAGCAAAGAAGGATGAAACTTGTTCCGAAGAACAAGTGACGACAGTTCAAGATGAAGAATAATATGACGAATGCAGCGACATCATTGATGCAGAACCTTCCAGCTAGGAAGAAGTAACCAAGAAGACCAGTTGAAGAAGAATGATGTCTAGGATGCAGTATCGAGACCTAAAGAGAAGTTCGTAGTTCCATCATGCAGTAGATGGAAACATCGTGGGATACAAAGCAAGATTCGTAGCATAAGGCTTCTCATGAAAAGAAGGCATAGACTACGAAGAGACATTTACAACCAGTAAGAATTGAAACACATACATGATGATATTGATGAAGATATTAACCTTTGCTATAAGGTTGAAGATGAAATTCTATACACTAGATGGATACATAGAATACTAGTAGCATAGGAAGCTACTTGTCACCCTGGTATAGAATGTTTCAGGACATAGAGTACAAAATACAGAGGGAGTATGATGCTTCTCTTTAGAGGGAGTGACTACAAAAAATATAAGGTTCAATATGGTACGACATGATGGAAATATTACTGATGACTCTAGGCGTTACTGAGAGTAAAGCAGATTCCAACCTTTGCTTCAAGGTTGAAGGTGGAAGACCAGTGATGCTCCTGTTATGTGTCGATGTACTATTTTTCTAGGCATGGAGGTGTGGCAGAATACGGATGGAATATTCCTTGGACAAGGCATGTATGCAGTAGAGATCTTAAAGAGGTTTGGGATGATGGACTTCAAGGATATGGCCACACCTATGGCATCGAACTTAAAGCTATTGAACAATGCTTCATTAGATTCGGTTGATGCTACGATGTATCGTCAGATGATTGGATCATTGATGTACCTAACAAACACGAGACCTAGTATTTGCTTTGATGTGAACACCTTGAGCTAGTTCTTGACAGATTTGAGACATGTTCGCTTGATTGCTGCAAAGCATATTCCGAGGTACCTGAAGGTTACAGTTGGCTATGGGATTGAGTACGATGCGAATCAAAAGATTAACCTAGAGGGTTGTGTTGATTCAAATTGGGCAGGCAGTGCCATTGATAGGAAGAGCACTTCAGGGTGTTTCTTCAGTATGGGATCAAGTGTGATCTCTTGGTTTAGCAGGAAGAAATCCTGTGTGGCAGTGAGTACAGCTGAAGTAGAGTATGTTGCAGCTTGTTCAGCTAGTTGTGAGGTAGTATGGCCAAGGAAGCTACTGTCTAATTTATTTGATCTCTAGTGGATGCTACTTGTATACATTGCAACAACTAGAGTCAGGTGAAGTTGTCAGAGAACTCGGTGTTCCATGACAAGTCGAAGCATATTGAGATCAAGTATCACTATATCAGGGATATGGCACAGAGGGGAGCAGTAAATCTCCAGTATGTTGCCATGGAGGAACATATAGCTGATGTATTGACAAAGCCATTGGCTAGGCTAAAGTTCGAGTACTTTAGGGAGAAACTTGGTGTTCTCCAGATAGAGTTTTCCTCCAAGGGAAAGTGATGAGTCCCATAGCCATTCTGACATGGTGAGAGTATTGGTTCCTTCCATGGTCAAATGTAAGGACTGAGCCATTCTGTCATGGTGAGAGGATTGGCTCCTTCCATGTCAGATATGAGTGCTGAGATCCATATCCATTCTGATGAGTAGGTCAGATATAAGGGATGAAACATTCTGTCATGATGAGAGGATTGGTTCCTTCAATGTCAGATGTGAGTGTTGACCATTTTTTTGAGTAGGACAGATGTAAGGGTAATTTCCATTCTAGGAATGGAGGCACCTGGTCATTTACCAGGAAAACTCAGTCTAGGACTGAGAATCCATTTTGATGTGACAGAGGGATGTGTTCCCACTTGATCAGATGTAAGGGCCGAACCATTATGTCATGGTTAAAGGATTAAGTTCCTCCCATGTCAGATGTGAGTGTTGGCCATTCTGTTGAGTAGGACAGATGTAAGGGCAACTGCCATTATCTATGAGAATGGAGGCACCTTGTCAGTTACCAGGTAGCTCAGTCGAGGACTAGGGGCCATTCTGATATGATTACTGGGATGTGTTCCCTCATGATCAGATATGAGTGCAAGCCCTTTCATAATTGTGGTAGGATGTGTTCCATCCTGGATGAATGTAAGTGCAAAGCCTTTCTTCGATCATGTGTTGATCACATATAAGTGCTGAGCCTTTCTTCAATCATGTGTTGATTAGATATAACTACAGTTCCTTTCTTCGATCATGTGTTGATCAAATGTAAGTGCAGTATCTATCTTTGATCATGTGTCAATAAGATATAAATGTTGAGCCTGTATTCGATCATGTATCGATCAGATGTAAGTGCTAGGCATTTTTGATATGATTATAGGATTGGTTCCTACATGATCAGATATAAGTGCAATTCCTTTCTTCGATCATGTGTTGATCAGATGTAAGTGTATTATCTATCTTTGATCATGTGTTGATCATAGAGAAATGTTGAGCCTTTATTTGATCATGTGTTGATCAGATGTAAGTGCTAGGCCTTTCTAATATGATTATAGGATTGGTTTCTACATGATCAGATGTGAGTGTTGGGTGTGCATTTCTGACGAGTAGGTCAGATGTAAGTGTTGGGCATGCCTTTCTTCAATCATGTGTTGATCATATGTAAGTGAAGTATCTATCTTTGATCATGTGTTGATCAGATAGAAATGATGAGCCTTTCTTCGATCATGTGTTGATCAGATATAAGTTGTGAATAAGACCTACATGGAGGATAGGCCTACAACCAACATGAAAAAGGGCTGGCTCTGTAGAACTTCTTATGATGAAAAGAATCATGAGATAGCACCTGTGTTGATCCAGATCGAATGATGATCCAGATCCAGTGATGATGCCCAGTGATGATCTAGATCCAGTGATGATCCAGATCCAATGATGATGATCCAGTAGTGTTGATCCAGATCGAGTGATGATCTAGATCTAATGATGATGATCCAAATCGAGTGATGATGATCTAGATCCAGTGATGATGATCCAGATCCAGTGATGATCTAGATTCCAGATCAAGTGATGATCCAGATCCAAATGAAGATGACTTGAAGATGATAAAGACTCGACGATGACCCAAATGCTACAGAGAAGAAGACTTGTGCTGATAAATTGTGTCAAGCAAATACCTTCC
The DNA here is from genome assembly GCA_001517045.1 of Pseudotsuga menziesii. Classification (NCBI taxonomy): domain Eukaryota; kingdom Viridiplantae; phylum Streptophyta; class Pinopsida; order Pinales; family Pinaceae; genus Pseudotsuga; species Pseudotsuga menziesii. Next base: position 11,007 of record LPNX010847971.1, read on the forward strand.
TAGTTAAGAGGGAGTGTTGATGTAATTATAACTTCATAATGTAATCACTTGTATTTCTCATCTATTGTAACCCGATGTTCATTCCGGGATGTATTGTAATGTACTTGAGTCATGTCATACCCCGATGTTTATTCCGGGAATTTTTTATAATGAGAAAGTCATGTCAAGTCATTGTGGGTAACCCTCCTATTGGTCAAGGGTTAAAGTCCCCATAGTTGTGGGGCCCTAGGGTTATTAGACTATCCTAGTGAAGTTGACCCTAGGTGATTCATTGTAAGTCATGGCAATAGTCCCCACCATTGTGTTAAGGATAAACCTCCTTGTTGGTTAGAGGAGGAAAAGTCCCCACAAGTTGTTGGGCACTATGGTTATTAGACACTCCTAGAGATGTCGGCTCTAGTAAGTAATTGTTAAGTGAGGCCGACATGATGGAGTGGGTTCCAAGTGAATGGAAGAATATAAATAGAGAGTCTGTCTCTTTATTTAGGACACACACACTCACTCATTGGGGCGCATGAGTGAGAGAGGAGAAGCTCTCTCAATGTGTGAGAGAGAGACTGCTGCTGTCAGGAGATCATCTTACTATTTTCCGGTTTTACCTTTGGTGCTGATTCTATCTCTAAGGAAGTTGTGGGGTTTTCTCCTTTATGGTTTCCATGAGTAAAATTCTTTGTGTCTCTTGTCTCTTGTGTTGTGCTTGTGTTTTATTGTTGTGCATGTTATTCTCTCAGTTAAAGATCCTAAGATCATAATGGTAGCTTGAATGATAAAAATCTAACAAAGAACTATGCCACTCATGATCTAGAACTTGCAGCCATAGTACATGCTCTCAAGATGTGGAGGAATTACTTCATGGGAAGAATATTTGAGCTAAGGATAAACCATTATGGTCTGAAGTACTTATTTGATCAGCCAATGTCAAATTCTAGGCAAGCTAGATGGATGGAGTTTTTATGCGAGTTTGATTTTGAAATCAAACACATAAAAGGAAAGGAGAATAAGGTAGCCGATGCACTCAGCAGGAAGGTGCAGGAAATGCATGTCGCATCTCTTAGTATTTTCCAATCATATTTGAGACAGTAGATTGTTAGTCATAGTGTTGGAGATGAATTGTATGAGCAGGTAAAAGACAAATTGCAGCATGAAAGTCTTGAGAAGAGGTATGAGGGATATAAATTGGAAGAAGATGGAATTCTTACTTATAAAGGAAGAATTTATATTCCAAATGTAGCAAAGTTGAGGAGAATGGTTATGGACGAGATCCATCAACCTCCATATTCTGGTCATCCAGGATATCAGAAGACAATTTCTACAGCCAGAAAATAGTATTTTTGGCTAGGAATGAAAAAGGATATGGCTAAGTACATTTCAAGGTGCATGAAATGTCAGTAGGTAAAGGTTGTGCATCAACACCCAACAGGTTTGTTGCAGCCTTTGCCAGTTTCAAAATGGAAATGGGAAATTATTTCCATGGATTTTATTACAGGATGTCCAATGACTTGGAGACCACATGATTCCATCATGGTTGTGGTGGACAAGTTGACAAAGGGAGCACATTTTATACTAGTTATGTCTACGCATAAGACTGATGACATTTCAAAGATATTCATGAAGGATATTTTCAAATTGCATGGATTTTCTAAGGAAATAGTCTCTGACAAATATGTCAAGTTCACTTCCAATTTCTAGAAGGGTTTATTTGTGGATTTGGGTACAAAGTTAAACTTCAGCACTGCCTAACATCCTCATATTGATGGGTAGACAGAGAGAGTGAATCAATTTCTTAAAGGCATGCTTTGCATGTATGTGATGGACAAACCAACCAAGTGGGAAGATTACTTACACTTAGTAGAGTTTTCTTATAACAATGGACAACAAGCATCCTTGGGGATGAGTCGTTATGAATCCTTGTATGGAAAAAGGTGTAAAACACCAGTGACATGGGATAATCCAGTGAACAGAATTGTGCTTGGGCCAGAATTGCTCAAGGAAATGGAGAAATAGGTTGTAAAGATCAGACAAAATATGAAAGTAGCTGAGGACAGACATAAAATCTATGTATATAAGCATAGGGGGAAGAGATATTTCAGTGTTGGAGACCACTTTTACCTCAGAGTGAGGGCAAAGAAGAGTTCCTTGAAGCTTGGAAGTTGTGCCTAGTTTTTGTCGATATATTGTGGGCCATTTGAAGTGCTTGAAAGAATAGGGCCAGTTTCATATAGACTTGCATTTCCTTCTAGCACTAGAGATCATAATGTATTTCATGTTTCTTTTCTTAAGAAATATGTGCATGATCCTAACCATGTGATAAATTGGGATTTGATTCAGGTGGAACCTGAGGGAGAGTTCTGAATCAAGCCAAAGCTCATCCTTGAGAGGAAGGTCAAAATGCTCTGGAACCGAGCCATAGAGCACAGAAAGGTGCAATGGGAGCATTATGGTCTTGAAGAGGCTTTGTGGGAACTGGAGGATGCCATGCTATTAGCACATCCAGTTTTGTTCAATTCTGTGGAACACTGAGGTGATGCTAGTGTAGCCTTTTTGTTCAACTTTGTAAAGCACTAAGGACAGTGCTATTGAAGGGGGAGGGGAATGTAACACCCTGATTTTGACCTCATTTGCATTAAATGTATATGATGCATATATTGTAATGGATCATGGTGTTTAGCTATAGTAAAATGCCCCACCATTTATTGTTGTATTATGTTCCAACAATGCCGATGGTATTTTGTGCTAGCCAGGACACCATGTACATATGAAAAATTAATTAAAATACCCACAACCAGCTATGTCGATGCAACAATAATGAAAAGGGAATGATTTCCTAAGGTTAAGGAGGGGGATGCCTAACCCTTGGGGGCCATTGGGGAACAACCAAGTGTCGATTGGTGAACCATCTAGCTGTTAGCTAACCTTTTTGTCATATTCACCCTTCCTTGTCTCATCCACCAACCGTTTTTAATTTTGCAAGAATTGGTTGGGCAGTTACTACCCTTGTGTAACATATGCATGAGGATTCGTGGGGTTGGAAATACTTTCAGTCCTTTGACCACATGCGTACTCCACGGAGGGAGCACATTCACTCCCCATGCAGGCAGACTGGGAGGTCATTTGTACACTCACGTAGAGCATTTGTTTCTCCTCAAGCAGGAAGGCATTCACATTTTCCTTCATGACTGGTTCAGTTCTCCTTTCCCCAAATTGTTGTGTGTGTAGTTACCCTTTCATGATTGTGGGTATGTGTAGGTGAATCCACCTTCACACGGGTCGTATGCTTCCCCTCCCACAACTGATACATCCCTACTCATTTCCCCACAAATTTTGGGTTGTTGTGGGTTGTTGTTGACTCATTTTTGCCACGATAGGGCCAAGAACAACTCTTGATTCATTCTGCTCGGTCTGAGATGTGTATTACCCAATCCAGTTTTGCTTTGTGGTGTTTTTTGTTAAATCCTAGAGCTGTGAATTATTGTGTTTGGCTGTGTTTGGCTGTTTGTGCACAGTGGTTGGTCCTTGGACTGTTTGGGAGTGGAAGTCGAGCCTAAGTGTGCTTGATAAAACTAGTGTGTTTAGGATCCTTACAGGTAGAGCTAGAAGGCTGGATTTCCTCTCTACACCCCTTGAATAGCACTAGAAGGGAAGTCATGGCCTCAGGGACTATGCAGTAGAGAAGGGGATGATTCCTTGTGTTGGGTATGTGTGGATGTTATAGAAGTTAGGCTAGCTCTGGTGCAAGTGTCCTCAACTCTTCATTGAGCTTGCTATCTTAGCAGCCAGCATTTCTAGCTCTTGATAGCTTGATAAACCCAACTATGTTGGCTTGGATATGTACTGTTGTGTACCCTTAGCCTGATAAATATCACTATGTTGGCTTATCTTCCTAATAAATCCAACTACATTGTCTTGGCTGCCTGATAAACCCAACTGTGTTGGCTTAGCTGAGTTGTGTATCCTTGGCTACGTACGAGCCTGCTAGTTCCCCCTTACTCCTTGTGTAATCATTCCCAACTTGGGGGTGGTAGTGTTGCTGAGAGATTGATGAGCACACTGGCCTATGGTTGGGTGCAACGTTGCAGCGATGTAGCTGGTTGCGGGACAATCTTTCCTGAAGATAAGTATTCTTATTCTTAAATCCTTGCAACTGTATTATTTTATGAATGGACATGATGAGTTTTTATATGCTGTGAATGTATGATGACATGTATTTGCTTCCGTTGTATGCTTAAGAAATTATACATATTCATAGGTATTATGAGGATGTTGCATATGTGTATGTTGGTATGTTTTTTATCAGTATGCATTTTCATACATCTTCTATTACCTTCATGTTTATGTTCATGGGGCTAAATTTCCCGGGTCAATTAGTATGATGTGGAGGAGTAGCGTCCTATTTATCAATCGGAGGGTTAGGGACTTGAAAAATTAGATGGCACTTCATTCTAACACTCCAATATGCATAATTATCTCTTTGTAAATCATGTAAGTTCATTGGTTACTAACCCTTCTTGGTGGCTAACCCTTCTTGTTGATCTTAGACAATATTGAGAGGGGGGGGGGGCGGGGAATCAGTGTTGATGAATTTTAACAATTAAAAGAACTTTTAAATTATTCATTAACACACATGATAAAATATATACACATAACACAAATTTATCGTGGAATCCCAATTGGGAAAACCACCAATACTTCCTATTACTTCAAAATTATATTTACAAATAGTTTATGCATGCTTCTACATACAAGGACGATACAACACCCTATTTACAATAAAATACTAGAAATAGGCTACAACCCCCTAATTTTATCATTTTCTAGTGAAAGGATTCAATGATGCCCCATTTACCAGCTACCACTGGAAGGAGGTTACAAACTCCTAGCAAGAATGTAGCTTTCCCTGGCACCACCCTGCCACCCTACTATGTTTTTATCAAACTTCTAGATATTCTTATGTATTCAATTCTGTCACTAGTTTCTCATTACTTAATTGGTCTTTGTCTTCTCCTGCTATTATATAGATATGGACTGCAGAGAAATATTTTCTAAACTCGAAATATTGCTTATAAATACAACATTCATCTTTCTTTACAAACGACTATCTTCATTCTGGATTTTCTTAGTTTCACCCTTTCAATCTAGAGTCGTGCCTGTTTTTGAAGCACGTCACTTCATAAAGCATGCCTCTTCATCAAACACATTTCCTTACTTCTCCTTTTAATGTTTAACTCTATTTAAATTTATTAGTCACGACCTTCCGCAAATTCCCTTTCCGCAACGATATTTCCACAAAGTGGTGCCTGCAATGCTTCTTTCTGCAACTACCTTATCATAATTAACTTTTTGCAATTAACCTTCTGCAATGATCTTTTGCAATCTCCCTTTCCATAATCTGTGGGAACTCCTTCCTTCTGCAATTGCTGGTTGCAGATTGCAGATCTACTTTTTGACTTTTCTCGAAACTGCTTCCACAATTCATCTTCCACAGTTGTAGATTGCGAATTGCGGGTCTTCTTTTCATAAATTCTCAAACATGACTTTTTCAAATATCTTCTAGAATAGTCTTCCCACAATTTTAACAAGATTTCACATTGGCGTTGCAGTAACTATTCTAGACCATCGATCTTTCTCTTGCTTATGATTTGGGTCGTCCAAATCTTCACTCCATAGAAACTTAGCATTATAATGCTTCTGAGTCTTCTTGACATCAATGACAATTTAATCAACAATATTTTGTCTTTTTTTATTCCTTTGTCATTACTGAAATCCTTTGACATCAATGACAACCATATCCAACACACAACAGTGAAAATGGAGTTGTCTCATCTAATTATTCTCACTCCTTTCAATAATTTTAATTGGAAAATTGAGATGGTGATTCTTGTAAGGAGAAAGGGCCTTTATAGAGTTAATATGGGTATTGATATTGAGCCAAATTATGTTGTAGATATGGACAAATGGTATAATAGAATGGATGAATCATATGTTCTACTATGTCTTAGCACTTCTAGAGATCACTTATTTCAGCTTGATGGTTTAACCACTCCAAATCAAGTATGGTCAAATTCGAGTCATTGTTTGGAAAGATAGATGAGATGAGGGGAAATTAGCTGGAAAATTAATTAATTTCTCATAGTACCATATGTTTTTATTTCATACAATACTTATTCAAAAAGTTTAAATCATTGGTTTTTCATCTCAAACAGTTTGGGATTGAGAAGAAATAAGAATAATTGATTATATCCATACTTTCAAAGCTGGGTATAGAATACTTAGTGTTTGTATCTACTTTTCATGAACCAACTTTATAGTTAAAAACTACAATATTCCTTCCTTTGAAGAATTCATGGATTCCCCCACTTAGGAGTAGGACAAATTGGTCCAAATTGGTGCCACTAAAACTTCAAAATACCAAGCTCTTAATGAAGGAGATTACAATAAATCTAAAGAGAAGAAGCAAGATAAAGATAAGAAGTTATCAGATCCAAAGAAGGAAAAATCCAAACCATTAGCTGAGCCTTCAAGTCCTCAGAAGGAGAAGCATAAGAAGAAGGAAAACCTAGTGCCATAAAGGTTTGAATCCTGAAAGCTCTTATATGAAGAAAACCATTGACATGACGGATCAAGTTCTAGAGAAGAACAATCTTCATGTTCTTGAGAGTGCAAAGAGGAAACATGCATGATTAAGTTTAGAATACAAAGAGAGGTTCCATGCTCTAAAGACAAGTATTTCAAATTCCTCTTCATTTATTATTGATTTTGGAAAATATAGGCATATGGATGCAACAAAGGAGTCCTTCTCTACTTTTGAATCCTCTGGTGATCTTTCAATATTGATGGAAGATGACTTATAGATTCCATCCAAAGATAAGGGAATAATTGATTTAGAAAATGGAAGTTTCAAAAAAAATTTGTATGTTCCTACTCTAGCTACAGTTCTTCTCTCTATGTATTAAATGCCACACACTGGAACACCCAATAACATCACTTTCACTCCCACTCAAGTAGATATTTTTGAAAATTCTACTCGAAAAATTATCGCACTAGGAGCTTCATATAATAATTCAAAAGTCTACAAGTTTTCTCAATTCCTCCCCTACTCATCCCCAAATGCACTCATAACACATTCCAATGAGACCAACAAGTTTTTGCATGAGAGGTTTTTCCACCTAAAATTTAAGTATTTGCAAGATTTGTATAAATATTCTATGGTTGATAGGCTACAAGACATTCAGTTCTCAAAAGGAATTTGTCAAGGTTGTATCCTTCACAAGGATCTAGAGCGCAAGTATGAGAAAGGTAAAGCTGAGAGACCATTTACACCTTTACAATTGATCCATAGTGACATCATAGGACTCATGCCTACTATTTCCTTTAGTAATGAAAAGTATGTGTTAACCTTCATATATGATTACTCAATATTTTGTTGGATTTATTTTTTGAAGAATAAGTCAGAGGTGTTTGAAATTTTTTGCTGATTTTAAATCTTTTGTTGAGAATTATTCCAAGAACAAGATTAAGGCACTTCATACTGATAATGGAGTAGAATATGTTACGAAATATTTGTATAAATTTTTTACTGATGTTGGAATTCAAATGTAGCATACTATGCCCTACACATAAGCAAAATGGTGTGAGAAATTGCAAGAATAGAACACTGCAAGAGATGGCCACTTGTACGATAGAGTCCAAGTCTCTTTCTCCAATTTTGTGGTATGAGGCCATTCATTATGAAAAATATATTTAGAATATAATTCCTCATAATTATTTCAAAAATATCACTCCCTTCAAATCTTGGATAGGGCACAAGACTGATGTTTCACACCTTCAATTTTTTGGCTCAAAATCTTAGGCTAAAAATCCTCCAAAGAAGAGAAAGGTTTTGTAACCTTAAATCCAACCATGCATCCTTGTTGGATATGATGAAAGTGAAAAGGGTTATAAAATGTATGACCTTTGCACTCAAAATATGTTCATTGAAATAAGGTTGTATTTTGAGGAAGAGCCATTGCAGGCAATTCAGATGGAAGAAGGAGAAATCCCATGACCTCCACTTGATGATTTTAGTGAAGCCTCAAGTGAATTTTATGATTCTAATTTTGAATATGAATATAAGCATATAATTGTATATAATAATCCACATAAAATACCAAATTGGGATGAAAATACTCTTGAACCAGAAGGAGATCTTGTAGGTGTTCCTCATGACACTAGGAAAACTACGTCCCAATTTGAAGATGCACACTATGCATTATTTGCTAGTGTTCATCATTTTCCTGAGATATGTTTCTTCATGTTAATATATTATACAAATACATATTATGAGGCCTCAAATTACCCAATATGACAATCTTCCATGGATGAATATTTTCAGTCTCTTCAAAAGAATGAATCGTGGGAGCTAGTCTCTCTCCCTCCTAGTAGAAAATTGGTTCCACGCAAGTTGATCTATAGAACCAAGGTGGATAGAGATAATGAGGAATTCAAATATAAGGAAATATTAGTGTATAAGGTATTATCTCAATTCCATGTTCTTTACTACTCTAATACATTTGTTCTTGTAGCCAAGATGGATTCCATTATATCGGTCTGGCTATTGCGGCATCCAAGCACTGGGAGGTGCACCACATGGATTTTAAAAGTGAATTCCTCCATGGGTATATTGAGGAATAATTAAAGTTTAATACCTATAAGGGTACATTCATGACCCCTCTCTTTCTTTTATATTAAAGAAGTCACTTTATGGTCTCAAGAACGCTCCTTGAGCTGGGTATGCAAAGATGGACAACTTTCATCTGTCATGAAGTTTCATGAGATGAAAATAAAACTAGTGTTTATATGAATCATATGTATGGTTATATTATACTTATTGTTTTATATGTTTATGATATTTTGATCACTAGGAATTATAGTGATGATATTTCTTCTATAAAAGCTGCTCTGCACAATTCTTTTTCAATGACTAATTTGGGGTTATTAAGATAGTTTCTTTAATTGAAATTAGCTAGTCCATTTCAGGTATCAAAGTCTCTAAAAATAAATATCTTTTATATATTCTTAAGAATTTTCAAATTATAGAGTGAAATACAACTAAGTTTGCATTCCTTTCTAGTGTAAGACTTGATAACACATTGTACAAGCAGTGGGAGTATACTATATTTGAAACACTCTTGGCTTGATATATCCTTTGTAGTTATTTGTTTGTCAATTTATATGTAGGAGCAACATCAACTCCATTGGAAGCAATCCAAGAGAATATTGCACTATGTGCAAGGAACAAGGTCCTATGGAATACACTATGTAGTAGAGTCTTCACTAGCTCTCATTGGGTTCATAGATTTAGATTGGGATGGTGGAATTTTATATTAGAATTCAAATTCTAGATATTTTTTCATTCTTGGTAATGGTCCCATTTTCTCTTCAGGAAAGAAACAAAGTTCCATTTCCCTCTCTTCTATAGAATATGAAAAAGGGGGTATTGTCAATGCAACCACTCAATGTGTTTGGTTGCAATACATAACTTCAGCATTCACTATTCACTATAGTACACCTAAATCCATATGGTTTGAAAACCAAAGTGACATAAATATCTCTGCTAATCATATTCATAGGCAGAGAACTAAGAACATAGAGATTCACATGCACTATATGAGGGGATTAGCGCATGGCCAAATAATCACACTACAATATTGTCCATCTTCACAACAAAATGTAGACATATTCACCAAGAAATTTATTGAGAATACATTCATTGAAATTAGATCACTTCTTGGGGTGACTGATGAGATGGTAAATATATATTAGAAAAATTTTCATATTTTTACATGTCTATGTTTTGAGGGGAGGTTTTTCCTAAGCGGTTTTCCTATTTTCCCTTAGTTATTTGGACAAAAAAAAATGTAAAGGGTGACCTTATACTTAGTTTTTGGTCCCTATTTTGATATTATATTCACATAAATTGGGCTTAAGGGGGGGTGTTAGAATAATTATACTTTCATAGGCATTATTATATGCTTTATTAGCATTTTATGTTTACGCTACATAAGTGGGGCTCCCTAGTACATACTTGACCAATAAATGATGTTTGTTCACCATAAGCACCATCTTTCTACTCTTTTGCATGATTTTAGAGGATAAAGTGATTCTATCCTTCTGTTATGATATTTAGCATCTTATTCATGTTTTTCTCTTTGAGTTAGAATTGGCAAGTTGCTCAATGGTGAGTTTGGCAAGTTCATGACTAGTTGTGTTAGCATATTTCTATATTTTCACCTAAAATTCCATAAATAACTTGGTTTTTGGTCACTGATGGCGCACCTAGGTCCACTTAGGCAATTTTTGGCCATTTTCTAGGATTTGGGATGGACACTTTCCAGTATGAGGGGACTTTTGCTTAAACTAATCCGAACACATTCAACCAATTTGAATGCCTTCGTTGGCTTTTGATTTTTGTCGATTGTAATATATTTGGATAGCCAACACATTGGAATAGTTTGTATGTATAACAATTTTTCAATTAGAGTTTGGTTTGACGATTAATTTCTGCATTAATTTTCTTCTTCTATGCAATCTTTGATAGAACAATTTTTGAGGTATTTTTCTGTTTGCAAAATCCAACTATGAATCAGATTTCATAGTCACTATCGGAGGCAAGTGAGCAGAGGTTTTAGAAGATTTTTTTCTGGTTATTTTATACATACAAAATGCACTGGTGTTCCTAAGTCTAGTATGCACCAATGTAGACATAAATAATGTGGAACCACCATTGAAAACACCGTTAAGTGAAAAACAAATCTTGTACAATCCGACAACTGGTTCAGTTAACTTACCCCACTGCATTGATGCACAAGATATTTGAAAGAACAAATGTAGGGAAAATGAAAATCCTAGATGGAAAATTTTTGAATATTTTTATATACACTAGCGGTCTAGTTACCTAAGTGAAACACATCGATGCATTTTGATAGATATGAACAGGGTAAAATAAAAAAAGTGGGATGGAAAATATTGTATCTCTTTCTAATCATCAACGGTGCATTTGGATTTCTCCACCACATAGGTGTGTGACATAAATTACCACATCGAATTAGGGATCAAATCTGGATGAATATTTTTTTTTGTAGTTTTATATTTGACACCAGTGTGTTTATTTATCGGGAAAGAATTGTTGTGTCCATAGTGGAGGGCACCAAACTAGGGTGATTTTTTATTTTTCATTTTCATGTATGGTGTGGTCATTCGCAATCATTGCACTAGTGTATCTAGTTTTGTTCGCACAAAAACAAGGTAAAATAAAAGGAATTACCGAATGAAAAAAATATTTTTACCATCCATAGTGCAATACTTTCTCTGTTCGTACACCCTTCCATCAATGCTTCACGTGGTGGAATCCCTCTCTTCCATTACTTATCGAGTGGATTTTGAATTTTGTTAAATGGTGGGAAAATTTTGAAATTTAGTGAACATCGCAAGCATGGCTCCTTGATGCACAAGTGACTAGGTAAACTCTTTGTTACATCCTAATTTAAATTTTTAGTGGATATAAAATTCAAATTGAGCTTTATTTTACTTTTCTTTCTTAAAAACTTATAAAACCTATGTTACTCATTCGAGTCGTTTGGCTCGCACCCTTTTATACTATGCACTATGCACTATACATTTCATAATGCACTGTCACAATTTTTTTTCACATCAGCAATAAGCATATCGTTTTAAAACAATAGCAAACAATCAATTGTTCGGTATAATACTGTAATGCACTTGTGCTAGTAAACACATAGAACAACATTTTGCGGTGCTTGATAAAATTTTAGATGCATTTCCACACTAAATTATAAAATATACATATCCACCACATTAACCAGTGTTTCTTGTTAACAAGTAAGAACCAATTAGTTAGTGCACTTATGTTTAACAAATGCACCATGATGATGATAAAAACTAATTATAAATCTATAAAAGATATACTCCTACTATGACGCATTCTAAAAACATTTGAGCATTGTTTATAATGCACTGCCATGTCCATTTTTTGGCACTAAAAACAAGGACAAAATTTTATTCATCTAAAGTGCAAGGAAGGACATTATAGTTGTAGTGTGATTTTGAGCGAAGTTTCATGGCTTCATTTTTTGTAATGAGTCACAACATTATTCATTTATGTTTTCTAATGTGAATAGCCATTTCTTGAAACTCCTAACACATTTCTCTCTCTCAAACACACATCCCTAATGCCTCTACCTCTCCACTCTCTCTCACTCCAAACACCTCACATCTCTCTCTCTCTCTCTCT
>LPNX010847971.1:29614-47136 GCA_001517045.1 Pseudotsuga menziesii
ACGCCTATTACATCCCCTCGACTTCTTAAGCCTACATCCAAACTTGTTAATTTGGATATCAAAACACTATGTAGGTATTGTTCTAGAAGATAAAAACTTGACTTTGGTCAAACAAATGTCTAGGCATTCATTGGTGGGTTTCCACGCTCTGATATGAATCTCATTGATGCAGTAAAGGGATTGGTGCAAGATTTTTTGCATGACAATAGTAAACCTTATTCAAACCAAAAATATGTACTAAAATTGAGAAGAGGTTCAAGGGATCATGAGCCCCACATTAAACATTTTCTTGAAATGACACAAACATAACTATATGAGATATTTAGGCATGAACATAATGAACTTAACTGGGGCCAAAGATCCTTCGAGAAATGCAAACCATGGTATGTTGAAATAAACACAACTTGTAACACATGTTGTTGTCGATGTCACATTTAGTACAATTATTATTATGACACATATATTGTGTGTATTGCATAAGACTCTTGTGCAGGAATGCTCAGATACATTGCCACCCATACCATCTAGAGACTTTATTCATAATGTTTTGTGTATAAGGACAAAAGGTTGCACATTTTATCAAAGGCCTTGTGTATATGGGACATTCTAGGGTGTGGTGGAATGGAATTCTTGGACAAATGTATGCATTTGACCGATAAACATGAACTTGGGAGACATGAGCTAAACTTGCAGTCATTCAAATATGTCACGTATGATATCGGTGTAGGGAATGAAAGAAAAGAAATAGAATTGGTCAACTCTCAGGTTAGTAATGAGTTCATGAATAGTATTTTTTCTTCATATTACCCATTCATATATGTAAAAATCTATAGATGTGTACATATTTATTGTTGATCTACTAGGTACGGGTTTGCAACTTCATGGAGTAATTCTTTGAAAAGACAGAACGATATGTAAAGCATGAACATGTGGCTCGTTGGAAAGATGAGTAGTTTAGAACGTGCAGGGATACATTTCCTATTGGAACTATCTTATCAGTGATTGATTTTGTGAAAAACTACACTCTTCAACCACAAAATGAGATTCATAGTCAATATTATCACTCAGGCCAGGCCAATATTATGGTCCATATTACCTATAAACATGGGGCAAATAGTATTCAAGAAAAAAGGGTTATATTGAAAGAGTATCACTTTTACATAAGTGATGATAGGTGCCATGACTTGGATTTTGTACAACACATCTTTCATTTTTTCTAAAATCACCTGAAGGATAACAATATACAAATGGAACAACATTGGATTTGGTATTATGCTTATGCGGGGAAATTCAAAAACGTCTGTGTCTTCCAATGGTTGAGTATTCTCTACAAGAGGCACAAGGTTCCACATATTTGGAACTATTTTGAGACTGGACATGGAAAAGGGGAACATTATGGAGAAGGTTCATGCATCAAGACTGCATTACATAGGTAAGAAATGAAGTTCACAACTATTTCTCTCATTCGAGATGCAAAGACTATTGTTGAACGGTCTTCTTCAGTAATGGGGAAGGGATCCAAAAGGAAAGAAGACCGATCATCTCAAAAAGCACATGTACATAGATATTTTTGGGAGGCAGTCATGTAGATCGATCACACCTATATGAGTGCAAGATCTTCCAAGGTACTCATGCATTCCATTCAGTTAGAATGTCATACAATGATATAGTTAAAATATGGACAAGGACACTCTCTTATTTTTGTTATCCATGTAATAATGGTGAATGGGACAATATTGAATCCACAAATTGGGTTGATAGTTGGGATCATGTATCACTCTCCAGTGGTCGAAAAATAACTGCAGAATTATCCCAGTTGGAGGAGGACCAATACAGTATTTCTCCTAACTATGCCCACATATTAGATCTCGTACAACTAGGTTTGACTAGTATGTTGATAACTTTGAAATGTTTGACGACTAGTTGTGTTTATTTAGCTGACTCGTAGGTTGACACTTTATTTTATGCAGGGCACATATACGCAGTTATTTCCCCAAGAGGAAATGAATGGCACACTGAATAATGGCTGACACGTTGCTTGGATGGGAAGCATACCCTCATTGTCTCATTAAGCAGCTCTGAGGGAAATGATTTTCCAATTGGGTCGATGGTTATCAAAGGAGAATATTTGACACAAGTTTCCAATGCAAAAAAGAAATTTTTTTATGTATTTGAAGATTATAGAACAGGTCAAATTGTATACCATAATACAAACTTAGTTGTTGACACAAACCTCTAGCTGCAAACAATCCCAAGAAAGAACTCATCAAAGTCACGATACTTCTTGCCTTACTCTGAGCACGAGAGGCTAAAGGATACCATTGGTATTTGAGGTGATCTTGATGGTCCAATAGAATGACCACATGTAGGTAATAAAGTATGTGGTATGCATGGTATTTGTGTACTTATTATAAGTATGTGATGTACATGTCATGATTTTGATTTCATAGTCTCATTGATTATTTACATCTTGATAGATTGTTAAATTTCATAGACTTGTACAACATGATAAATTACACAAGATTCATCATGGATTTGTTGTATTATATCCATACTTACATTACTCATGCCATATATCCATAGACCATTATCTATCCCAATCCATTTGTGTCTAAGCCATTATGTCACAAATATGCACTATTGTCCAAGAAACCCTTAGTTGTATTCTAAACCCTTGAAGCCTAGTTTGCATCCCCCTCTTCTGGGATATGTCTCTTGCATCTACCTTGAATCTTGAAGTTGGTCCTCCAAGGACATTAGTCAACACCCCAAGTTTTGATGGAACTTCCTAATGAAAGTGTTAAAATAAGGTATAAAAAGTGTCCCATGCTTAATAACCCTGTCCAATACTAGCCTAGAAACCCTACTTTACAACCCCTATAGGCAATCCAAGTAACCATATTTTGTACCGTAAACCCTAATTTGAATTATAAACCCTTGAGCCTAGTTTGTGTCAAAAATCCTAGAAATCATAATTTTTAGCCACTAACTATCATCTATATATCACTAGTACCATTTATTCGATGTCACTAGTGACCAATATATCGTATCAAACATTCAAACATTTACATCTTTTCCCTAGGTTCAATTTGGAAAGTGTCTATGAATGTATATTGGAACCTACTTGCAAACATACATAAAAAAAAAAAAAAATTGGCCTAGATCGATGAAACATTGAATCTGTTGGACTCAAGACATTGGGATAGTGCTAGGGGTGGCCCTCTCCTCTGTCTCCATGGACAAGGGATCATATTTTAGGTCAATTTTGGAAACTAGGGTTTTGTTGAGTAAGGGAATGTGAAATTTTTGCACATAGGGGTCAAATTTGAAAATTCCTCAACCAATAACTCATGGATAGTGTTCCCACATCGAACCTGCCTAAACACACTTTCATGACCCCCCAGAACCAATTTTTGTTGCACTGTTGGAATTCTATGCCCTGGGTAGGAATTCAATAGGTGTCCCTAAAAGCATGTAGGAGGTGAGCTTCAATGTGCCATAGAAGGATGACTATGTCTCAGATCGATGAACCATCAAATCTGTTGGAATTAGGACATCAAGATAGTGCTAGGGGTGGCCCTCTCCTATAGCTCCATGGACAAGGGATCCTCTTTTAGTTTAATTTTGGAAACTAGGGTTTCGCTCAGTAAGGGAATGTGAAATTCGTGCACATAGGGGTCAACTTTGAAAATTACTTGACCGATAACTTGTGGATAGCGTTTCCACATGGAACCTTCCTAAATACACTTTCATTACCCCCGAGAACTCAATTTTGTTACAAGGTTGGAATTCTATGTCCTGGGTAGGGATTCAACAGGTGTCCTTGAAAGACTATAGGAGGTGATTTTCAACGTGCCATAGAATGATGATCGTGGCTCGAATCGATGAACTGTCTACCCCGTTGGAATCAAGGAATCAGGGAATCAAGATAGTGCTAGGGGTATCCCTCTTCTCTATATCCATGGACAGGGGATAGTATTTTAGTTCAATTTTGGAAACTAGGGTTTTGCTCAGTAAGGGAATGTGAAATTTGTGCGCAAAGGGGTCAACTTTTCAAATTCCTTGACCAATAAATTGTGGCTAGAATTCCCACATGGAACCTACCTAAGCATACTTGCATGACCCCCAGGAGCCCATTTTTTTTGCATGGTTGGAATTCTATGCCTCAAGTAGGAATTCGACTGGTGTCCTTGAAAGCTTATAGGAGGTGAGTTCCAACGTGCCATAGAATGATGATTGTGGCTCGTATCAATGAATCATCAAATCTGTTGGACATAGGATATACGGATAGTGATATGGGTGGCCCTATATTCTAGCTCCATGGACAATGGATTCTCTTTTAGGTCAATTTTGAAAACTAGTGTTTTCCTTAGTAAGGGAATGTGGAATTTGTGCACATGGGGGTAAACTTTGAAAATTCCTTGACCGATAACCTGTGGATATAATTACCACATGGAACCTACTTAAACACCCTTGCATAACCCCCCAAAACCCAATTTTTTGTTCCACGGTTGGAATTCTATGCCCTGGGTAGGGATTCAACAGGTATCCCTGAAAGCCTATAGGAGGTGAGATTCAACGTGCCATAGAATGATGATCGTGGATTGGATTGACAAACCTTTGAATCTGTTGGGCTCAAGACATTGGTAAAGTGATAGTGGTATCCCTCTCCTATGGATCCAAAGAAAAGGGATCCTCTTTTAGGTCAATTTCGAAGACTAGGGTTTTGCTGAGTAAGGGAATCTGAAATTTATGCACATAGGGGTCAACTTTTCAAATTCCTCAATCGATAAATTATGGCTATATTTCCCACATGGGACCTTCCTAACACACTTGCATGGCCCCCATAACCCATTTTTGTTGTATGCTTGGAATTCTATGCTTGAGGCAGGGATTCGATAGGTGTCCCTGGAATCCTGTAGGAGGTGAGCTATAACGTGTCATAGAGTCATGACCGTAGCTCAGATCGACAAACCGTCAACTCTGTTGGAATCAATACATCAGGATAGTTCTAGGGATGGTGCCATCCTATGGTTCCATTTACAAGGGATCCTCTTTTAGGTCAATTTTGGAAACTAAGGTTTTGCTCAGTAAGGGAATGTGAAATTTGTGCAGATAGGGGTCAAATTTGAAAATTCCTCAACTAATAACTTGTGGCTAGCATTCCCAATTGGAAACTTCCTGAACACACTTGCATGACCCCCCAAAACCCAGTTTTGTTGCACAGTTGGAATTCTATGCCCCGTGTAGGGATTCAAGAATTATCCTTGAAATCTTATAGGAGGTGAGCTTCAACATACCATAGAACGATGATCGTGGCTTGGATTGATGAAAACTTGACTCCATTGAAATCAAGACATCGAGATAGTTCTAGGGGTAGCATTATCCTCTGACCCCATGGACCAGGGATCCTCCGATTAGGTCAATTTTGGAAACTAGGATTTTGCTTAGTAAGGGAATGTGAAATTTTTGCACATAGGGGTCAACTTTACACATTCCTCAACTGATAAATTGTGGCTAGATTTCCCACATGGAACCTTCCTAAACACACTTTCATGACCCCCCAAAAACCAGTTTTATTGCACAGTTGGAATTCTATGCCTCGGGTAGGGATTCGATAGGTGTCCCTAAAAGCTTGTAGGAGGTGAGCTTCAACATGCCATAGAATGATGACTGTGGATCAGATATATATGTTTGAATAAGTGTTACACATTGGAAGCACACAGAAGAAGGCTAACTTATCAGTACATTGTGTTCCTAGTAATCCTCTTATAATTGAATCGTTTTACCGTACTACTACATAATTTTTTACACTAGAGCATACAACAAATATAATAGAGAAATTTAAAAAATAATTATATGGAAATAATAGGGCCAGTAAAGTTGACCAGATTTTTATCACATTCATTATCAGTCACATTCATCATAGAAAGGTATTAGTCATGAAAAGGTTTGAGCTAGAGCACCAGGGTGTTTCTCATACTCGTTTCCATATAATACCTGGATATAAGAACTACGTGTTCAAGTCCAAGTCAATAAAATACAAACTTGTAGCGTCAAGTTCATCAATTTCATTTTAGAAACAAGTAGAACAATAACAAATAATAATAATACAACTAATTAACAACTTGGGAATGGTCCTTTAAAGTATTCAATTCATTTGTAAGTTTTTGGGGGGTATACAACTATTCATACACATGGTTTATTATGTGTTGTATTTCATGCATGAACTCTATGTGTTTTTTTGTATATGATATTGTGCATCCCATATATTTGTTAGATGAAATTCCTCATGCCAAACACCAATTTCATTTATGTGGGCCACACAGGTACTGCATCACTTAGGTGTGTCAACTTCATGCATCCTTTAAATGTTTGTTAGGTTGTTATGTGAGTAAGGTGATTTTGTATTCCACTTATTTGGGTTCTTATGTGTGTTAGGTATTTTGTATTGTGGTGAATAGAATTTAATATTGTTAATTTAATCATGTATATGCAAGTGTATCATGGTCAAGAACAATTTAAATGTACATTGTTCTCATTACGCAATGTTGTAATTGTGCATTGTTCTCAAATTTATAACTGATATCTCCATGCAATCGTAAAATCTATCAAAAATTGGGAATATTACATATAGAAACATTGTTGGACACACATGTATGATTACACATAAGACTGAACTATGGAGATCGCAAGATCCATATGAAATATTGTTTATATCATGAAAGTTATAATACAAAAATAGAAGGCCCTTAGATGTCAGGCCAATGTACATGTATCAAAAACATCATTGATGTACATGAAAAAAAAATACATATTTCCTAGAACGCACCCCTAAATTCTAACTTCGTCATGTACGTAAAAGTATAGATAATTTTCCCTGGACTAACACATTAAAACTCTAAATTCCTCTTGTTTCTTTTTTATTGTGATTCTTGTTGCCTCTATCCATGACCACTATGCATCTTCGGCGACTACAAATAAAAAATTGTATTTCTTGATCAGGTAACTAAACTAATATTGTCCAGCACTAACAAAGTTTGAAAATTTAAAATACGACTCAATTGTACATAAAACAAACACTCATTGAATTATCCATCTGGGGTGTAGATTCCTCTGATGTCCTCCTCCTTGCCGAGAGCCTCTCTGCAATGCTTCTTTGCAAATAAAATAAACTATGTCAATTATCTCAACAATTATCAACATGTACATGCATGAGAAAGTACTAACCAAATATGTAAATAATGAACATCTCACCAAAAATATTTGTTCTAGGGCATGACATTGGGTTTATTTAGTAGCAAGCGAAGTTGTAGGTTGAACATGATTAACCTCAGTCGCATGCACTAATGGACCAGGGTGTGGCTACATTCACCAAATGATAATATAGTTAGACATTGTGCATGTGTATACACAATACAAATGAACTCTATAAGTACAAATATTCAAGTAGATACCTATGTGTGACTTATCCCCATTGTTGATGCAACATTGAATGCAGCATCAACAACCCCTCTAAGGTATGGCACAGAGGACTCTCCATCCAGATGTTGTAAACATACAAAAATATCATTAAGAAAATCTAGTTGTGAAGTGAATTGAAAGATAACCAACAACAGTAATTGGAGGCTATGTGTATATTACCGTGGAATCAATAGGTTCATCATCATGGACACCCACTCTTTTTACGGAATAAGTTCGCCTGGTGTTGAAAATATGCTTATATATGTTTGGACTACAGGGAGAGCCAAACCAAAGAGGTGGTGCAAGAATTTGCATTGATGTATGCAGTCATAAAGTGTTACCATAGTTAGGCATGGACATGAATGGATGGAATAATATGTACTGAAAAACTAAAATGTTGTAATTTACTTACCTCTTCCTAGGACATATCTCCCCCACGGGAGGGATCATTGTTAGCGATTTGTTCCCCCTCTGTCGAGCTAGATAACACCTGCAAGTTTAAAAATTATAAATATTAGCATTATTTAAAGGAGTGTACAGTCATAAATAAATAATTTCATGTTCAAGATTCAGTCATTAACCATGTACTTACATTCTCGAGGTAACCATATAAGCCACCTGGGGGGGATTCACTACGATCAATGTCTCTCGCATCCTGTTCAAAATGTAGTTCCTGCAACTTCAAAAATTGTAAATATTAGACCACTTAACAATTTAATAAACTAAAATGTATTGAAAAAATGATACACATTAACAAAATGACACATGTTTAAGTATTACCTAGGTGTTGGTTGTTCCCACCTTAGATACGAAAACAGTCGGTAAACTACCACCCCCTTTAGATGCATCAAGCTCCTGCAAGATTAAAAATTTCATATATTAAGAATCTTTTAATATGTGTATAATATGGAGAAAATAAATTGAACAATAATAGAGTTTTTTCAATGTCCTTACCTAACCATCAATCATCGTATAGGTACCATGTGTTGGTCCATCACCACAATAGGCTTGACCACATGTCGTGCACAAATGTGGCTCGATCTAGAGCTCATGGGATGTCGGTCTATCCCACCAATAGATGGTCATCTACCACTGGAAGCTTATGGTTGCACCCCACTAGAGGAAGAGGGCTTTTCTTGGTCAATAGTTGTGAGGTGGCAAGAAATCATCTCAGCTATCATTAGAAATTCCTTCTGTGTCTGGGGAATCATATCATGTGCCAAAGGGATGTCCAACCTTGGTAGTTGGACACAGGGTGGAGGTATCTGTCGATCAACATTTTTATGCCCAACATTGTGATGGTTTTTGGGAATTCCCCTACCAGCGCCCTGGAACCCCAACATGTCAAAATAGTTGACATGTTTTCCCATCACAAACTCTGCATAAAGTTTCTGGAGGAAGTACAATGGTACTTCCCTATTAGTGTGCAGGGGAATATCAAAAACCATGTACCCTATGTACATCCAATGGTCTCTAATTGGTTCACAGATGCACCGCTCAATGAAAATATGTGGTTTTCTAGTCTCTGGAATGCCATCTATACCAGGCACTCTAAATTGTGAATATATATGCTCTTTGGTTATTTTGGGCTTCTTAATCTCATTGTAGCTAAATCCATCAGCATATTAATCTTGTCGTTTTGTCTCTTTGTACGATGCTATGTTATACAAATCATCATTGGATCTGTTGATAGTATCCACGATGGTTAGTAATGATGCTAGCAAGGAGTGGCAGAGTTCATCTCCATCCCTCCAAGTAGAACCAATATCTCTCCAATGACCAATAACTCTTAAAATCTACGCATTATGGTCCATAGTAGCCACTGCAATCATAAATACAAAAAAAAATATCATTAGAAAAATACATGCATGGTATAATGGCATCCTTAAGCAATGCAAAGTGTAAAACTAATGTACGACAAATAACAAAATAAACTATTTATAATTTAAATTTTAAAATTGATCTTGAATTTTACACTAAAGAATAAACATTTAACATTTTTCATCTTAAATTTATGTTATAAATTTGTATTAATTCCAATTTCGAGATGCACACATTAAATGTCCTATGTGCATATGTTGATTGGGAAGCTCCTCTATCTTATTTTAAGGTTTGGATTATGAAGTTTCATTGAAACTGTGAGGTGTTGAGTAATGCCCTTGCAGGATCAACTCCCACATTGCAAGTAGAGGCAAGGGCTAGCTTCTAGAGGAGGTGGCAGAAGGTGCTATTGATGAATTGAAAATCCCAATATATGAAAGGGTTTTGATATATATGTAATTATTTGTTGTAGTGTGAATTTTTTTGGACTCCATAGGCCATTCAACATCTTTGTATATATGTAATTTGGGGCATGTATGGATTCCACTTGATGTTATTTTAGTTGTACGCACTCTTTCTATATACCCATGAGAGACTTTGCATATTTGTGTATAGTGGCTTTTAGAGTTGCAATTTTTCAATCAGATTCTATCATGTATGCCATAGTATGTGATTGGCATGTAATCAAACACATTAACCTCCCTATGTATGTTGATGTTGGTAGAGCCTATTGTTAAACTCTGTTATCTTGACCTTAATTAAAATGTACGCTTTAGTCAAGGGAAAATATTTGTTAAGCATGGAAGCTTCTATACCTTATTTTAACACTTGGATTAGGAAGTTTCATCAAAACTATAAGGTGTTGATTAGTGTTCTTGGATGACCAACTTAGATATTTTGGGTAGAGGCAAGGGATTTAGTGTGTTTGTTTATGTATTTTGGGGAGGATATGAATTCTAATTGATTTTTTTTTTTTTGTATGCAACCTTGCAATATACTTGAGAAACTTTGCATATTTGTCAATTTTGGCTTGGATTCACAAGGATACAAATAATAAAATTGATTTAATTTTTATGAGTAAATTGGGGCTTTATTTTCCATTAGGCATGTAAATTTCTTTTAGCACATAGAAATTAAAAAATGTTTGGTTTCAATTTATATTACGGCATACAAATTATTGAAAATAGGGAAACTAGCATGACAAGATTTGGTGTAAATACCTCACAATGAAGAGATTGATCCATAAGGTGGAATTTGTTTTCCTTTATCACCCAAATCGCGTTCGCCCTTGCTTGTTTTGGTCGACCCAAAGACGTTTCAACGTGTTGTTGTGGAGGAAATGACGGGAACAACATGTTTTAAGCATAAATCATATTTTACAAAACATGTGCGTGTTTTTGTACAATATAACACATGGACATTTTAGAGAAACATAACACGCATGCATTTTCCTTAACTATCCTAATTGAAAAGCATGTTAGCAAGCTTGGCACTAGGCTTGGCAGGGTTGGCATTGCTTGGGATGATTTATGTTTTATGGATCTTGAATCATTGGCTTCAATCTACCATTGCATCTAAAAGGTCCCTCAACTTTGTGCACTCACCCTTAATAATATTTTAATTAGTGGACATTATACTAGAGATTTACCAAAGTTTAATAATTTATTTACTCTTTTGATTGTTAATAAAAAAAATTCAGATTTTATTTTGGTAAAATTTTGTTCATAAAGAAATGCAAATTTTATAAAATCTCTAGAAATTATTACACAATTAATATCTTCAACATTAAGTATTTAATACAATTTTGATATCTCTAAATGAGAGGGACATTTTCTTATGACTTCTTATTTATTACCCAATTATTTTCATATCAAACTTTAATTTAACTTTGAACTATATATAACTATTAAAAGAAAACATTTTTGAATTATGAGATTAAATTTGGGTTATAGATAACTATTCAATTAAAACATTTCTAAATTATTAAATTAAACCTAGGTATGTAAAACTATTAAATTATAATATTTTTAAAAATATTAGATTAAACAATTTCTTAAAACATAATTTTACTTGTTTATAATTGATTAATCAATTAAGATGAAGACCAACATAATTTTGCAACTTAAAGCAAAACCTAACTCAACATCTTATATATTTTTTATTTTCGTGGAAATATGTAACCACTATTAATTAATTATGTGTGACTCTTTTATTCGAGATTTGGGGTAGACTATTCCCTATGCTTTTTAATCTATGTATTAGGATGACACAAGTGTACTATGGAGATTGATTCTATGACATAGTTCAAAAAGCAAAATAAACAATTATAAAAAAGGAATTTAAAAAATAATTGGTATAACTCACAAGTGATGAATAACTTAAACAATGTGAGATTAAAAAATAAAATATAAAAAATAACTAATAAATGGATAACATGAACAATATCGATGGTAATATGTAGCTAGATAACTCACACAGCTTGAACCCCTTTAACTTGATGAATAAAAAAATATTTTCAAAGTGTATTCCATTCACTAATTATCTCTTGACCATTTGATATTTTTCCGACTAATTCATAATATATAAAATAAAATTAATTTATTATTAATATAGAAAACTAATGCATTACAAGTTACAACATATACTTATAAAATGTCCTAACGTCATCATATGAGTAAGAAAGAAGAAGCATATAGGTAACGCTTGTCATTGTATTTAAACGAGCGTAGATCCAAATCCTAAATCAGCGTAGATCCAAATCCTAGGCTCTATCAAGCCTCGAGATTCTCTTGAGGTGCAAAACTCTTCTTAGGTATCCATTGATTTGATTCAAACCAAAAGACACATCTTTTTATTTAAGGTCCACATATAATTTTATTATTATTAATATTTAATATTATTTATGGTCGACATATAATATTTTTTATTATTTTTTATTTTGTTAGGAACAAAATTGCATCATTTCCCCACACATGGTTTTAAAACCAAATGCAAGGCCCTCCTACAATCATGGGTTGTTTAGGAGGCCTTGCACATGGTTTTAAAACCATTTGCAAGGCCCTCCTAAACCATGTACAATAAAACCATGGGTTGTTTAGGAGGCCTTGCACATGGTTTAAAAACCATGTACAAAGCCTCCTAAACCATGTACAATAAAACCATGCACTTGTTTAGAATCCCTTGCACATGGTTTTAAAACCATGTAAAACCATTTGAAAGGCCAACATTTTTTGGGAATAATTCAATTTTGTGTTCTTTTCTTGACCCATTTATTGTTTTTACGGACAAATATATTTTTACTTTTTTATTGCTTTGTTAGATAGGAAGATTACAACATCTCTCCCATATTAGATTTTTGTGGCCAACATTTATTTTGGCTTATTAGAAAATTTATTTTTTATTAATAAAAATAAGGTTAATAAAGTGATATTATTTTTTATTTTGTGTTACAAAATCTATCCCATAATATTCACTATCACTATTATTTTTTGTGGACATGTTACAAATGTTAAATCACGTTACAAGATCTCTCCCATAATATTCACTATCACTATTATGTTTTGCCTCCATGTTACAAATGTTACAATATCTCTCACATAATATTCACTATCACTATTATTTTTTGCCGACATGTTACAAACGTTACATCAGGTTACAAAATCTCCCCCATACTGAGCTGTAGAGAGCCTCTCAGCACAATTATTAATTATACTCAAGGTGAACCAAAGTTCCACCTCATCTGCCCCAAAAGGCTTACAAAGTCTCTTTTGAAAATTGACAAATCTCATCTGCCCCCGGAAGGCTTACAACTGTACATTAATTGACAAATATCATATTTTCAAATACTAACCAATGCTTTGTGTTGATTAATCTCATCTTTTCAAATACTAACAAAGGCTTTGTCTGGATTGTTTTGGGAATTTTTGTGATATAAATAGTAAGCCAACACCTATGAAACAGACTTTCATAGAGGAAGTTCCAGCGATAAAACGAATCACGATCCCTCCAAACAAACCCCGTTGGATCAGAGAGGGAATTTTCACCGCTGTCCAACCAATCAACCCACTTCACAATAAATAACTGAAGTAATTGATATACACAGCGATCTCATATCAAGGGTGCAACCTGCGGCGAGACAGAGACTGTTGTCTTTGTAGACACAATTGGCGGTTGAATTCGGCTATAAATTCTTCCACTCTCCGGTTGAAATCTTCGTCTGCCATGGAAGCCAATTCATTGTAATTTTGTATGTCTATAACCGCTGGAACTTCCACATCCACATCGCAAATTCGTGTGTAATTGTCTGTGCAGCAACTCTGCAACTTTTGAAAGTTCCTGGGAGAGTATCTTGCTTCAGCACCGGCGTCCTCGGCCCTGCAAATAAACTTCATCGCTTCAGTGGGCCGGCTATCCTCGGATTTAGGCTTTTCCTGCTTGCAAAATGATTTCACCGACATGACAACATGGTTCTGACAATAATCCTGCCCAACTTCCTCGTGAGAACAAGATCCATAAACTGTACCTCCGTATGAATTCCTTCGAGATCCCGAGAAGTGGCTGGTGAGAGTAATTGCAATTATGATAGCATTGCATAAGACGAACATGATGAGACTTTCCGAAGCGTTGAAAAGATTTATAAGTTGAGTAAGCGTACTGGACAAATTTGCAGGCCAAAACAGTCCCCAACTCAGTATTACGGCAACCATAGGCAGGATAACAACGCTAAAGCGCTTTATGTGTTTGCAATTCACCTTGTTCTTCCCTGCTGCTATCAATGGATGTTTACACTTCCTCTGAGCAGATAAATTTAGAAGGGGGTAGACAAGAGGCAGAAGTTAAAGAAGAGTGAAGTGGGCAACAACTGAGTTTTCGACGAAACAGAGGTATAGCTGACCAAGTGTGTATAGTTATCACAAGTTCATTGCCGGGAAGGATCAGTCTAGTTGGATGCTTAAGCATGTAAAGAGAGGAGGCGATGTGCAGAAATATTATAATTGTTCAAACGTTGGCCTCAAGCTTCAAGAAATGAATGCGTGTACGTAACTTTACCGCTAGTGCAGTGCCACCATTTCCTATGACTCAGTCCAAACAACTTTTCTGGTCTGTCGTCGTCATTTACTGTTTATGTCTGCAAGTACGGAATAAGGAAAACGACGAATACTCAGGAGTCAGCAACATTTTCAAGTATGTTTCGGTCGGCAAGATTGAACCTGAGAAAACTGATTAAGTGTATTTATGAATTACATGGCATCGGATCACCATCCCGCCCACTGTCTCAATTAAAAAATTTAGGCGTGCCATGCTTCCTCCACGTTTTAGTTTACTTGAGCGGCAATCTAACAATACTGGTCTTTGCTTCGACAGTCAACCTTGCATAATAAAACCCTGCGCACCCATGGAAGGAAGTAAACAAATTTCCTCGAAGCCTCGTTTATGTCATACGATATATTTTTTTCAAACTTAATGCGGGAGGTAGTAAGTGTCATGAAATCATTCAGTTGATTTTTTTTTTAATATATATAATTTTAATCATTTTTTTCATGATTTTATTGTCTCTTCCTTGTTAAGATTATGGCAGTAAGACTTGACTCTCTCATGTTTTTTTTTGGGGTCAATGACCTATTGTATTGATTGTGAATAAGACTTGACTCTCTCATCTTGCCACGAGTTATGTTATGCTTTTACTGTTTTACAGGTTGTTTGGAAGAATGTTTAAATTCAAAACACTTGATAGGGTGGATGCAATTTGTAATGTGTAGAGTACTTGTAGAAGCTTGGCTTCGCAGTAGGTTTAGGTTGTAAATTTTGTAAAGGTAGCTTTGCTGCGACTTGTTTTGGTTGTTCGGAGCTTATGTTGTACTCTGTATAATTTAGGGTTTTTATCTTTTCTAACTATTAATGAAGTTCAACTCGGTTGAGTATTTTATAAGGGTTTTATATATAAAAATTTTGAAGGCTAATACTCATAGCCATGATGTAAATCTTGTTTATTTAATGAAATTCACAGGTTAGGGTTTGACCTGTAAAACCTTTGTTTGGTTTATATTACTCTTATGATAGTAATTACATTGTTTCTCTATTTTAATCTATCTATCCTTAAAGGACTGTGAGTGGAATATTGTGAGTGGAATATTTGACTATTTAATGATGATTACATAATTGATACAAATTTGGTTATTATGTTTGTACTTGTAATGTAATAGTTCTTAAGGGTTTGAACCCCGTCATTTAGATGTATACTGTTATTAATAGACTTTGTTTCTTTTGTAAATGCATGTACACTTATTAATCAATAATGTAGTTTATCTTTGTTACATAACAATTTTAGTCATTAGTTTTAAAAGAATTAACCTAAGTATAACCTAGGTTACTACAGTACTAAAATTATTTAGAATTTATGCTCAGAACATGAGCTAGGGTTTACTCCCTTTTAACTTAAATAGGATATTGATTCCTCTGTTATTATCTTGTAATTTATTCTATTGTACATTTTTCTTCAATTTGTTTTTATAAATTATAAATCTATAATCGTCGTTGTTTAAGGATAATAATAATACTATTTATATTTACAATACTATTATTTAAGTATAATATATATTCTTAAGTTTATGTCGGTTCTTATTTGTATAGTAATTAAGACTGAAAGCAGTTTGTAATATTTGTGTTAGTCTAAATCAAAATGTATCTGTAGACTTACTTAGAGAACAAAAATAAAAGAACCTTCTTACCTATCAGTATTCTTTATAATTACACTGTGTGTGAAAATATAAGAATTGTTTATAATATTGACTTAAAACCCTAAGTTACTACTGTCCTTTAGCTATTAAAACTAAGAAAGGACTACTGTAACCTTTATCATATTATTTAACTATAGTTCAAATAGATGCAGGAAGATTAATTGTCACTTAAAAGAAGAAGATAAGCTATCGGTATTATTTTTATATCTTTTCTTAACATAAACCATTAACTTTCAACTGATAAAACTAATTCTTCTATTTTCAATGTAAAAGTACAGTTTAGGGAAATAGAAACTGTGTAGAAAGTAATTTATAAAGTTAAACCTACTAATGTCAATCAGTAATATGAGTATTGTTCTATACTAACATGCTATTTACACAGTCTATTTCTGATAACATGTCTGCAAAACAAATTAATAAACTTTCTAGAAAACAACTATCTACTGAGCAGTAACATTTCATTACTCTGAAAACATAAATATTCGATCCATTCATATTCCTATCATACTTCATTTACTTAAACAAACTACCTGTGCTAGAGTACGATCTGGATTACTCTAGATGGAGAAAAACATAGGTAGGATTTATCTTTCATCAGTACAAATTTAGTCTAGAATAACTAAGAGATTTCAACATAACACAACATAACATCATTCATTAATTGCTCATACACAGAGATAAACTATAACATAGAAATTAAAAGATAATGGAACTTGTCTTTAAAGCTAGATGACAACAACAATGGGAGGCCGTTCCTCCCTACCAAATCCTGGAGAGCGCTCAAATAGCAACTTCTCAGGACCCCCGAGCCTATTCTGGTATCCTTGGCTGGAACTAGGTGGAGCAATCAACAA
This sequence comes from Pseudotsuga menziesii, assembly GCA_001517045.1. Taxonomy (NCBI): domain Eukaryota; kingdom Viridiplantae; phylum Streptophyta; class Pinopsida; order Pinales; family Pinaceae; genus Pseudotsuga; species Pseudotsuga menziesii. The sequence continues at coordinate 46,491 of LPNX010847971.1, forward strand.
AGTACCAGTCCTGAGACTCAATACCAACTCTGCATACTGCAGTAAGATCTTTCAGCTGCAAAGCTGTACTAGATCATCTTTCTGCAGTTTATCCCTCAAACACCTTCCTTCCAATTTCCCTTTCCCAATGAATTCCTTGAAGTACATTCACTTGAATGATTCTTCTCCTAGAATGAGCAGCCTCAACTCTCTGCATTGGGCATTTTTAATAACATTGCCTAGGTCTTTTTGGGTTAGTTGTCATTAATTGAACCACCTGCTCTGATCCCACTTTCTTGGAGGATCATGACCCCAAATGTAGGAAAGTTGCCACCTGCAACATAGGAAGTGTTTGAGGATGCTGCTACTTATTTTTTTGCTCTCCACCTAGTTCCTTCCACCAACTTGACCAATAATACTCTTTTTAACAGCTCTCCCAAGTTGTTGTCTCCACTTTTATTTATTTAAAATTAAATATTCAAAATTGCATTCCACATTCTTGACTCTGCTGAGTCATCAGTTTTCACTTAGCATTAAATTTAACATAATATATGGGAATAAAATCAAAATAAGATAACATTATTTTACAAAATTGGGGCATGTGACATTATCTCTCCCTCTCTCACACACACATCCTTTATCCCCCACTACCACTAACCCCCCCCCC
>LPNX010847971.1:48069-85518 GCA_001517045.1 Pseudotsuga menziesii
CCCCTATCCCTACATATGCTCCTAACACCCCAAAACGCCTATTACATCCCCTCGACTTTTTAAGCCTACATCCAAACTTGTTAATTTGGATATCAAAACACTATGTAGGTATTGTTCTAGAAGATAAAAACTTGACTTTGGTCAAACATATGTCTGGGCATTCATTGGTGGGTTTCCACGCTCTGATATGAATCTCATTGATGCGGTAAACGAATTGGTGCAGGATTTTTTGCATGACAATAGTAGACCTTATTCGAACCAAAAATATGTACTAAAATTGAGAAGAGGTTTAAGGGATCATGATCCCAACATTAACATTTTCTTGACATGACACAAACATAACTATATGAGATATTTAGGCATGAACATAATGAACTTAACTGGAGCCAAAGATCCTTCGAGAAATGCAAACCATGGTATGTTGAAATAAACACAACTTGTAACACATGTTGTTGTCGATAACACATTTAGTATGATTATTATTATGACACATCTATACATATATTGTGTGTATTGCATAAGACTCTTGTGCAGGAATGCTCAGATACATTGCCACCCATACCATCTAGAGACTTTATTCATAGCGTTTTGTGTATAAGGACAAAAGGTTGCACATTTTATCAAAGGCCTTGCGTAGATGGGACATTCTAGGGTGTGGTGGAATGGAATTTTTGGACAAATGTATGCATTTGACCGATAAACATGAACTTGGGAGACATGAGCTGAACTTGTAGTCATTCAAATATGTCACGTATGATATCGGTGGAGGGAATGAAAGAAAAGAAATAGAATTGGTCACCTCTCACGTTAGTAATGAGTTCATGAATAGTATTTTTTCTTCATATTGCCCATTCATATATGTAAAAATCTATTGATGTATACATCTTTATTGTTGATCTACCAGGTACGATTTTGCAACTTCATGGAGTAATTCTTTGAAAAGACAGAATGATATGTAAAGCATGAACATGTGGCTTGTTGGAAAGATGAGCAGTTTAGAACGTGCAGGGATACATTTCCTATTGGAACTATCTTATCAGTGGTTGATTTTGTGAAAAACTACACTCTTCAACCACAAAATGAGATTCAGAGTCAATATTATCACTCAGGTCACGTCAATATTATGGTCCATATTACCTATAAACATGGGGCAAATAGTATTGAAGAAAAAAGCGTTATATTGAAAGAGTATCACTTTTACATAAGTGATGATAGGTGCCATGACTTGGATTTTGTACAACACAGCTTTCATTTTTTCTACAATCACCTGAAGGATAACAATATACAGATGGAACAACATTGGATTTGGTCTGATGCTTGTGCGAGGAAATTAAAAAACGTTCGTTTCTTCCAATGGTTGAGTATTCTCTACAAGAGGCGCAAGCTTCCACATATTTGGAACTATTTTTGAGACTAGACATAGAAAAGGGGAACGTGATGGAGAAGGTGCATGCATCAAGATTGCATTACATAGGTAAGAAATGAAGTTCACAACTATTTCGCTCATCCGAGATGCAAAGACTATTGTTGAATGGTGTTTTTTAGTAATGGGGAAGGGATCCAAAAGGAAAGAATACCGATCATCTCAAAAAGCACCTGTACATAGATATTTTTGGGAGGCGGTCATATAGATCGATCACACCTAGATGAGTGCAAGACCATCCAGGTTACTCGTGCATTCCATTAAGTTAGAATGTCATACAATGATATAGTTAAAATATGGACAAGGAAACTCTCTTATTTTTGTTATCCATGTAATAATGGTGAACGGGACAATAGTGAATCCACAAATTGGGTTGATAGTTGGGATCATGTATCACTCCCCAGTCGTCGAAAAATAAGTGCAGAATTATCCCAGTTGGAGGAGGACCAATACAGTATTTCTCCTAACTATGCCCACATATTAGATCTCGTACAACTAGGTTTGACTAATATGTTCATAACTTTGAAATGTTTGACGACTAGTTGTGTTTATTTAGATAACTCGTGGGTTGACAATTTATTTTATGTAGGGCACATATACGCAGTGATTTACCCAAGAGAAAATGAATGGCACACTGAATACTGGCTGACACGTTGCTTGGATGGGAAGCATACCCTCATTGTCTCATTAAGCAATTATGAGGGCAATGATTTTCCAATTGGGTTGATGGTTATCAAAGGAGAATATTTGACACAAGTTTCCAATGCAAAAAAGAAAAAAGTTTATGTATTTGAAGATTATAGACCAGGTAAAATTGTATACCAATATACAAAATTAGTTGTTGACACAAACATCTAGCTGCAAACAATCCCAAGCAAGAACTCATCAAAGTCACGATACTTCTTGCCTTACTCTGAGCACGACAGGATAAAGGATACCATTGGTATTTGAGGTGATCCTAGTGGTCCAATCGAATGACCACATGTAGGTAATAAAGTATGTGGTATGCATGGTATTTGTGTACTATGTTATAAGTATGTGATGTACATGTCATGATTTTGTTTTCATAGTCTCATTTATTATTTACGTCTTGATAGATTGTTAAATTTCATAGACTTGTACAACATGATAAATTACACAAGATTCATCCTGGATTTGTTGTATTATATCCATACTTACATTTAAACTCATGCCATATATCCATAGACCATTATCTATCCCAATCCATTTGTGTCTAAGCCATTATGTTACAAATATGCACTAGAGTCCAAGAAACCCTTATTTGTTTTCTAAACCCTTGAAGCCTAGTTTGCATCCCCCTCCTTTGGGATATGTCTCTTGCATCTACCTTGAATCTCGAAGTTGGTCCTCCAAGGACATTAGTCAACACCCCAAGTTTTGATGGAACTCCCTAATGAAAGTGTTAAAATAAGGTATAAAAAGCGTCCCATGCTTAATAACCCTGGCCAAGACTAGCTTAGAAATCCTACTTTACAAACCCTACAGGCAATCCTAGTAACCATATTTTGTACCGTAAACCCTAATTTGAATTATAAACACTTGAGCCTAGTTTGTGTCAAAAATCCTAGAAACCATCATTTTTAGCCACTAACTATCATCTATATATCACTAGTACCATTTATTCGATGTCACTAGTGACCAATATATCATATAAAACATTCAAACCTTTACATCTTTTCCCTAGGTTCAATTTGGCATGTGTCTATGAATGTATATTGGGACCTACTTGCAAACATACATAATAAAAAAAAATTGGCTCAGATCAACGAAAAATTGACTCTGTTGGACTCAATAAATTGGGATAGTGCTAGGGGTGGCCCTCTCCTCTGTCTCCATGGACAAGGGATCATATTTTAGGTCAATTTTGGAAACTAGGGTTTTGTTGAGTAAGGGAATGTGAAATTTTTGCAAATAGGGGTCAAATTTGCAAATTCCTAAACCAATAACTCATGGATAGCGTTCCCACATGGAACCTGCCTAAACACACTTGCATGACCCCCTAGAAACCATTTTTGTTGCATGGTTGGAATTCTATGCCCCTGGTAGGAAATCAATAGGTGTCCCTAAAAGCATGTAGGAGGTGAGCTTCAATGTGCCATAGAAGGATGAGCGTGTCTTATATCAATGAACCATCAACTCTGTTGGACTCAGGACATCGAGATAGTGCTAGGGGTGGCCCTCTCCTATAGCTCCATGGACAAGGGATCCTCTCTTAGTTTAATTTTGGAAACCGGGGTTTCGCTCAATGAGGGAATGTGAAATTCGTGCACATAGGCGTCAACTTTGAAAATTAATTAACCGATAACTTATGGATAGTGTTCCCACATGGAACCTTCCTAAATACACTTTCATTACCCCCTGGAATAGTTTTGTTACAAGGTTGGAATTCTATGTCCTGGGTAGGGATTCAATAGGTGTCCTTGAAACACTGTAGGAGGTGAGTTTCAATGTGCCATAGAATGATGATCATGGTTCGAATCGATGAACTATCTACCCCATTGGAATCAGGGAATCTAGATAGTGCTAGGGGTGTCCCTCTTCTCTAGATCCATGGATAGTGGATAATCTTTTAGCTCAATTTTCAAAACTAGGGTTTTGCTTAGTAAGGGAATGTGAAATTTGTGCACAAAAGGGTCAACTTTGCAAATTCCTTGACCGATAAATTGTGGCTAGAATTCCCACATGGAACCTACCTAAACACACTTGCATGACCCCCAGGAGGCCAGTTTTTTTGCATGGTTGGAATTCTATGCCTCGGGTAGGAATTCGACTGGTGTCCTTGAAAGCTTATAGGAGGTGAGTTCCAACATTCCATAGAATGATGATTGTGGCTCGTATCAATGAATCATCAAATCTGTTGGACACAGGATATCAGGATAGTGATAGGGGTGGCCCTATATTCTAGCTTCGTGGACAATGGATCCTTTTTTAGGTCAATTTTGAAAACTAGTGTTTTCCTCAGTGAGGGAATGTGGAATTTGTGCACATAGGGGTCAAATTTGAAAATTCCTCGACCGATAACCTGTGGATATAATTACCACATGGAACCTGCTTAAACACCCTTGCATAACCCCCTGAAACCCAATTTTTTGTTCCACGGTTGGAATTCTATGCCCCGGTTAGGGATTCAACAGGTATCCCTGCAAGCCTATAGAGGTGAGCTTCAACGTGCCATAGAATGATGATCATGGATCGGATTGATGAAACTTCAAATCTGTCAGGCTCAAGACATCGGTAAAGTGATAGTGGTATCCCTCTCCTATGGATCCAAAGAAAAGGGATCCTCTTTTAGGTCAATTTCGGAAACTAGTGTTTTGCTAAGTAAGGGAATGTGAAATTTATGTATATAGGAGTCAACTTTTCAAATTACTCAACCAATAAATTGTGGCTATATTTCCCACATGGGACCTTCCTAACACACTTGCATGGTTCCCATGACCCATTTTTGTTGTATGCTTGGAATTCTATGCTTGAGGCAGGGATTCGATAAGTGTCCCTAAAAGGAGGTGAGCTATAACGTGTCATATAATCATGATCGTAGCTAAGATCGATGAACCGTCAACTTTGTTGGAATCAATACACCAGGATAGTTCTAGGGGTAGCGCTATCCTATGGTTCCATTTACAAGGGATCCTCTTTTAGGTCAATTTTGGAAACTAAGGTTTTGCTCAGTAAGGGAATGTGAAATTTGTGCACATAGGGGTCAAATTTGAAAATTCCTCAACTAATAACTTGTGGCTAGAATTCCCAATTGGAAACTTCCTAAACACACTTGCATGACCCCCCAGAACCTAGTTTTGTTGCACAGTTGGAATTCTATGCCTCGTGTAGGGATTCAAGAATTGTCCTTGAAATATTGTAGGAGGTGAGCTTCAACGTACCATAGAATGATGATCGTCGCTTGGATTGATGAAAAATTGACTCCATTGAACTCAAGACGTTGAGATAGTTTTAGGGATGGCATTATCCTCTAACTCCATGGACCAAGGATCCTCTTTTAGGTCAATTTTGGAAACTAGGATTTTGCTCAGTAAGGGAACGTGAAATTTTTGCACATAGGGGTCAACTTTACACATTCCTCAACCAATAACTTGTGGCTATATTTCCCACATGGAACTTGCCTAAACACACTTTCATGACCCCCCAAAAACTAGTTTTGTTGCATGGCTGGAATTCTATGCCTCGGGTAGGGATTCGATAGGTGTCCTTGAAAGCCTGTAGGAGGTGAGCTTCAACATGCCATAGAATGATGACTATGGATCGGATATATATGTTTGACTAAGTGTTACACATTGGAAGCACAAATAAGAAGGCTAACTTATTAGTACATTTTGTTCCTAGTATTCCTCTTATAATTGAATCATTTTACCGTACTGCTACGTAAATTTTTACACTAGAGCATACAACAAATATAATAGAGAAATTTACAAAATAATTCTATGGAAATAATATGGCCAATAAGGTTGACCAAGTTTTTACCACATTCATTATCAGTCACATTCATCACAGAAAGGTATTAGTCATGAAAAGGTTTGAGCTAGAGCACCAGGGTGTTTCTCATGCTCGTTTCCATAGAATACCTGGATATAAGAACTATGTGTTCAAGTCCAAGTCAATAAAATACAAACTTGTAGCGTCAAGTTCATCACTTTCATTTTAGAAACAAGTAGAACAATAACAAAGAATAATAATACAGCTAATTAACAACTTGGGAATGGTCCTTTAAAGTATTCAAGTAATTTGTAATTTTTTGGGGGGTATACAACTATTCATACACATGGTTTATTATGTATTGTATTTCATGCATGAACTCTATGTGTTTTTTAGTATATGATATATGTGCATCCCATATATTCATTAGATGAAAGTTGTCATGCCAAACACCTTTTTCATTTATGTGGGCCACACAGGTACTGCATCACTTAGGTATGTCAACTTCATTCATCCTTTAAATGTTTGTTAGGTTATTATGTGAGTAAGGTGATTTTGTATTCCACTTAGTTGGGTTCTTATGTGTGTTAGGTATTTTGTATTGTTGTGAATAGAATTTAATATTGTTAATTTAACATTGTATATGCAATTGTATCGTGGTCAAGAACAATTTAAATGTACATTGTTCTCTTTACGCAATATTGTAATTGTGCATTGTTCTCAAATTTATAACTGATATCTCCATGCAATCGTAAAATCTATCAAAAATTGGGAATATTACATATGGAAACATTGTTGACCACACATGTATGATCAAACATAAGACTGAACTATGAAGATCTCAAGATCCATATGAAATTATGTTTATATCATGAAAGTTATAATACAAAAATAGAAGGCCCTTAGATGTCAGGCCAATGTACATGTATCAAAAACATCATTGATGTACATGAAAACAAAAATACATATTTCCTAGACTGCACCCCTAAATTCTAACTTCCACATGTACGCAAAAGTATAGATAATTTTCCCCGGAATAACACATTAAAACTCTAAATTCCTCTTATTTCTTTCTGATTGTGATTCTTGTTGCCTCTATCCACGACCACTATGCATATTTGGAGACTACAAATAAAAAATCATATTTCTTGATCAGGTAACTAAACTAATCTTGTCCAGCACTAACAAAGTTTGAAAATTTAAAATACGACTCAATTATACATAAAACAAACACTCATTGAATTATCCATCTGGGGTATAGATTCCTCTGATGTCCTCCTCCTTGCCGAGAGCCTCTCTACAATGCTTCTTTGCGAATAAAATAAACTATGTCAATTATCTCAACAATTATCGATATGTACATGCATGAGAAAGTACTAACCAAATATGTAAATAATGAACATCTCACCAAAAATATTTGTTCTACGGCATGACATTGGGTTTATTTAGTAGCAAGCGGAGTTGTAGGTTGAAAATGAACCTTAATCACGTGCACTAGTGGACCGGGGTGTGGCTACATTCACCAAATCCTAAAATAGTTAGACATCGTGCATGTGCATATACGATACAAATGAACTCTATAAGTACAAATATTCAAGTAGATACCTATGTGTGACTTATCCCCATTGTTGATGCAACATTGAATGCAACATCAACAACCCCTCTAAGGTATGGCACAGAGGACTCTCCATTCTGATGTTGTAAACATGCGAAAATAACATTAAGAAAATCTAATTGTGAAGTGAATTGAAAGATAACCAACAACGGTAATTGGAGGCTATGTGTACATTACCATGGAATCAATAGGTTCATCATCATGGAAACCCACTCTTTTTACATAATAAGTTCGCCTGGTGTTGAAAATATGCTTATATATGTTTGGACTACAGGGAGAGCCAAACCAAAGAGGTGGTGCAAGGATTTGCATTGACGTATGCAGTCATAAAGTGTTTCCATAGTTAGGCATGGGCATGAATGGATGGAATAATATGTACTGAAAAACTAAAATGTTGTAATTTACTTACCTCTTCCTAGGACATATCTCCCTCATGGGAGGGATCGTTGTTAGCGATTTGTTTCCCCTCTATAGAGCTAGATAACACCTGCAAGTTTAAAAATTATAAATATTAGCAATATTTAAAGGAGTATACAGTAATAAATAAATAATTTGATGTTTAGGATTCAGTCATTAACCATGTACTTACATTCTCGAGGTAACCATATAAGCCACCTGAGGGGAATTTACCACGATCAATGTCTCTCGTATCCTGTTCAAAATGTGGTTCCTGCAACTTCAAAAATTGTAAATATTAGACCACTTAACAAATTAATAAACTAACATGTATTGAAAAAATTATACGTATTAACAAAATGACACATGTTTAAGTATTACCTAGGTGTTGGTTGTTCCTGCCTTAGATACGAAAACAGTCAGTAAACTACCCCCCCCCCCCCTTTAGACGCATCAAGCTCCCGCAAGATTAAAAATTTCATATATTAAGAATNCCCTTTAGACGCATCAAGCTCCCGCAAGATTAAAAATTTCATATATTAAGAATCTTTTAATATGTGTATAATATGGAAAAAATAAATTGAACAATAATAGAGTTTTTTCAGTGTCCTTACCTGACCACCGATCATCGTAGAGGTACCATGTGTTGGTCCATCACCATAATAGGATTGATCATATGACGTGCACACGTGTGGCTCGATATGGGGCTCATGGGATGTCGGTCTATCCCCACCAATAGATGGTCATCTACCACTGGAAGCTTATGGTTGCAACCCACTAGAGGAAGAAGGCCTTTCTTGGTCAATAGTTGTGAGGTGGCAAGAAATCATCTCAGCTATCATTAGAAATTCCTTCTGTGTCTGGGGAATCATATCATGTGCTGAAGGGATGTCCAACCTTGGTAGTTGGACACAGGGTGGAGGTATCTGTCGATCAACATCTTTATGCCTAGCATTGTGACGGTTTTGGGGAATCCCCCTACCAGCACCCTGGAACCCCAACATATCAAAATAGTTGGCATGTTTTCCCATCAAAAACTTTACATAAAGTTTCTAGAGGAAGTACAATGGTACTTCCGTGTTGTTATGTGGGGGAATATCAAAAACCATGTACCATATGTCCATCCAAGGGTCTCTAATTGGTTCACATATGCACCACTCAATGAAAATATGTGGTTTTCTAGTCTCTGGAATGTCATCTATACCAGGCACTCTAAATTGTGAATATATATTCTCTTTGGTTATTTTGAGCTTCTTAATCTCATTGTAGCTAAATCCATCAGCATATTAATCTTGTCATTTTGTCTCTTTGTATGATTCTATGTTATACAAATCATCATTGGATCTGTTGATGGTATCCACGATGGTCAGTAATGATGCTAACAAGGAGTGGAAAAGTTCATCTCCACCCCTCCAAGTAGAACCAATATCTCTCCAATGACCAATAACTCTTAAAATCTATGCATTATGGTCCATAGTAACCACTGCAATCATAAATACAAAAAAAATATCATTAGAAAAATACACACATGGTATAATGGAATCCTTAAGCAATGCAAAGTGTAAAACTAATGTACGACAAATAACAAAATAAACTATTATAATTTAAATTTTAAAATTGATCTTGAAGTTTACACTAAAGAATAAACATTTAACATTTTTTCATCTTAAATTTATGTTGTAAATTTGTATTAATTCCAATTTCCAGATGCACACATTAAATGTCCTATGTGCATATGTTGATTGGGAATCTCCTCTATCTTATTTTAAGGCTTGGGTTATGAAGTTTCATCGAAACTATGAGGTGTTGACTAATGCCCTTGGAGGATCAACTCCCATGTTGCGGGTAGAGGCAAGGGCTAGAGCCTAGAGGAGGTGGCAGAAGGTGCTATTGATGAATAAAATCCTAATATATGCAAGGGTTTTGATATATATGTATCTATTTGTTGTAGCATGAATTTTTTTAGACTCCATAGGCCATTCAACATCTATGTATATATGTAATTTGGGGCATGTATGGATTCCACTTGATGTTATTTTAGTTGTATGCACTCTTTCTATATACCTATGAGAGACTTTGCATATTTGTGTATAGTGGCTTTTAGGGTTGCAAGTTTTCAACTGGATTCTATCATGTATGCCATAGTATGTGATTGGCATGTAATCAAACACATTAACGTCCCTATGTATGTTGATGTTGGTAGAGCCTATTGCTAAACTCTATTATCTTGACCTTAACCAAAATGTACGCTTTAGTCAAGGGAAAATTGTTAAGCATGGAAGCTTCTATACCTTACTTTAACACTTCGATTAGGAAGTTTCATCAAAACTATAAGGTGTTGATTAGTGTTCTTGGATGACCAACTTCGATATTTTGGGTAGAGGCAAGGGATTTAGCGTGTTTGTTTATGTATTTTGGGGAAGATATGATATCTAATTGAATTTTTTTTTAGGTGTATGCAACCTTGCAATATACTTGAGAAACTTTGCATATTTGTGAATTTTGGCTTGGATTCAGAACGATGCAAATAATGAAATTGATTTAGTTTTTATGAGTAAATTGGGGCTTTGGTTTCCATTAGGCATGTAAATTTCTGTTAGCACATAGAAATTACAAAATGTTTGGTTTCAATTTATATTACGGCATACAAATCATTGAAAATAGGGAAACTAGCATGACAGGATTTGGAGTAAATACCTCACAATGAAGAGATTGATCCATAAGGTGGAATTTGTTTTCCTTTATCACCCAAATCGCGTTCACCCTTGCTTGTTTTGGTCGACCCAGAGACGTTTCCACGCGTTGTTGTGGAGGAAATGACGGGAACAACATGTTTTAAGCATAAATCATATTTTACAAAACATGTGCATGTTTTTGTACACTATAACACATGCATGTTTTAGAGAAACATAACACGCATGCATTTTCCTTAAAACTATCCTAATTGGAAAGCATGTTAGCAAGCTTCGGACTAGGCTTGGCAGGGTTGGCATTGCTTGGGATGATTTATGTTTTATGGATCTTGAATCATTGGCTTCAATCTACCATTGCATATAAAAGGTCCCTCAACTTTGTGCACTCACCCTTAATAATATTTTAATTAGTGGACATTATACTAGAGATTTACCAAAGTTTAATAATTTATTTACTTTTGATTGTTAATAAAAAAATTCATATTTTATTTTGGTAAAATTTTGTTAGTAAAGAAATGCAAATTTTATAAAATCTCTAGAAATTATTACACAATTAATATCTTCAACATTAAGTATTTAATACAATTTTGGTATCTCTAAATGAGAGTGACATTTTCTTATGACTTCTTATTTACTATCCAATTATTTTCATATCAAACTTTAATTTAACTTTGAACTATATATAACTATTAAAAGAAAACATTTTTGAATTATGAGATTAAATTTGGGTTATAAATAACTATTAAATTAAAACATTTCTAAATTATTAAATTAAACCTAAATATGTAAAACTAATAAATTATAATATTTTTTAAAATATTAGATTAAACCATTTCTTAAAACATAATTTTACTTGGTTATAATTGATTAATCAATTAAGGTGAAGACCAACATAATTTTGCAACATCAAGCAAAACCTAACTTCAACATCTTATATATTTTTAATTTTGGTGGAAATATGTAACCACCATTAATTAATTATGTGCGACTCTTTTATTCGAGATTTGGGGTGGACTATCCCCTATGCTTTTTCATCTCTGGATTAGGATGACACAAGTGTATTATGGAGATTGAATCTATGGTAGTAGTTCAAAAATCAAAATAAACAATTATAAAAAAATGAATATAAAAAATAATTGGTATAACTCACAAGTGATGAATAACTAAAACAATGTGAGATTAAAAAATGAAATATAAAAAATAACTGATATTTGATAAATAGATAACATGAAGAATATTGATAATCTGCACAGGTGTGGCTCATTGGCCGTGTTGTTATGAAGTCACTTGTTATAAATTATAGGTCATGAGATCAATCCCACACAAGTTTACGTGTCCCAGTTAGTAGTTTCAAACTGTATTCCATTCACTATTTATAACATAATTTATTGTTAATATAGAAAACTAACACATTACAAATTACAACGTATACTTACAAAATGTCCACGGAAGATAACGTCATCAGTCCACGGAAGATAACGTCATATGATGAGTAAGAAAGAAGAAGCATATAGGTAACGCTTGTCACTGTAATTAAATTATTGATGATACTCAAGGTGAACCAAGGTTCCCCTCATCTGCCCTGGAAGGCTTACAACGTCTCTTTTGAAAATTGACAAATCTCATCTGCCCCCAGAAGGCTTACAACTGTAGATTAATTGACAAATCTCATATTTTCAGATACTAACCAATGCTTTGTGTTGATTAATCTCATCTTGTCAAATACTAACAAAGGCTTTGTCTGGATTGTTTTGGGAATTTTTGTGATATAAATAGTAAGCCAACACCTTTGAAACAGACATTCATAGAGGAAGTTCCAGCGATAAAACGAATCACGATCCCTCCAGACAAACCTCCGTTGGATCAGAGAGGGAATTTTCACTGCTGTCCAACCAATAAACCCACTTCACTATAAATAACTGAAGTAATTGATATACACAGCGATCTCATATCAAGGGTGCAACCTGCGGCGAGACAGAGACTGTTGTCTTTGTAGACACAATTGGCGGTTGAACTCGGCTATAAATTCTTCCACTCTCCGGTTGAAATCTTCGTCTGCCATGGAAGCCAATTCATTGTAATTTTGTATGTCTATAACCGCTGGAACTTCCACATCCACATCGCAAATTCGTGTGTAATTGTCCGTGCAGCAACTCTGCAACTTTTGAAAGTTCCTGGGAGAGTATCTTGCTTCAGCACCGGCGTCCTCGGCCCTGCCAATAAACTTCATCGCTTCAGTGGGCCGGCTATCCTCGGATTTAGGCTTTTCCAGCTTGCAAAATGATTTCACGGACATGACAGCATGGTTCTGACAATAATCCTGCCCAACTTCCTCGTGAGAACAAGATCCATAAACTGTACCTCCGTATGAATTCCTTCGAGATCCCGAGAAGTGGCTGGTGAGAGTAATTGCAATTATGATAGCATTGCATAAGACGAACATGATGAGACTTTCGGAAGCGTTGAAAAGATTTATAAGTTGAGTAAGCGTACTGGACAAATTTGCAGGCCAAAACAGTCCCCAACACAGTATTACGGCAACCATAGGCAGGATAACAACGCTAAAGCGCTTTATGTGTTTGCAATTCACCTTGTTCTTCCCTGCTGCTATTAATGGATGTTTACACTTCCTCTGAGCAGATAAATTTAGAAGGGGGTAGACAAGAGGCAGAATTTAAAGAAGAGTGAAGTGGGCAACAGCTGAGTTTTCGACGAAACAGAGGTATAGCTGACCAAGTGTGTATAGTTATCACAAGTTCATTGCCGGGAAGGATCAGTCTAGTTGGATGCTTAAGCATGTAAAGAGAGGAGGCGTTCTTCCCTGCTGCTATTAATGGATGTTTACACTTCCTCTGAGCAGATAAATTTAGAAGGGGGTAGACAAGAGGCAGAATTTAAAGAAGAGTGAAGTGGGCAACAGCTGAGTTTTCGACGAAACAGAGGTATAGCTGACCAAGTGTGTATAGTTATCACAAGTTCATTGCCGGGAAGGATCAGTCTAGTTGGATGCTTAAGCATGTAAAGAGAGGAGGCGTTCTTCCCTGCTGCTATTAATGGATGTTTACACTTCCTCTGAGCAGATAAATTTAGAAGGGGGTAGACAAGAGGCAGAATTTAAAGAAGAGTGAAGTGGGCAACAGCTGAGTTTTCGACGAAACAGAGGTATAGCTGACCAAGTGTGTATAGTTATCACAAGTTCATTGCCGGGAAGGATCAGTCTAGTTGGATGCTTAAGCATGTAAAGAGAGGAGGCGTTCTTCCCTGCTGCTATTAATGGATGTTTACACTTCCTCTGAGCAGATAAATTTAGAAGGGGGTAGACAAGAGGCAGAATTTAAAGAAGAGTGAAGTGGGCAACAGCTGAGTTTTCGACGAAACAGAGGTATAGCTGACCAAGTGTGTATAGTTATCACAAGTTCATTGCCGGGAAGGATCAGTCTAGTTGGATGCTTAAGCATGTAAAGAGAGGAGGCGTTCTTCCCTGCTGCTATTAATGGATGTTTACACTTCCTCTGAGCAGATAAATTTAGAAGGGGGTAGACAAGAGGCAGAATTTAAAGAAGAGTGAAGTGGGCAACAGCTGAGTTTTCGACGAAACAGAGGTATAGCTGACCAAGTGTGTATAGTTATCACAAGTTCATTGCCGGGAAGGATCAGTCTAGTTGGATGCTTAAGCATGTAAAGAGAGGAGGCGTTCTTCCCTGCTGCTATTAATGGATGTTTACACTTCCTCTGAGCAGATAAATTTAGAAGGGGGTAGACAAGAGGCAGAATTTAAAGAAGAGTGAAGTGGGCAACAGCTGAGTTTTCGACGAAACAGAGGTATAGCTGACCAAGTGTGTATAGTTATCACAAGTTCATTGCCGGGAAGGATCAGTCTAGTTGGATGCTTAAGCATGTAAAGAGAAGAGGCGATGTACAGAAATATTATAATTGTTCAAACGTTGGCCTCAAGCTTCAAGAAATGAATGCGTGTACGTAACTTTACCGCTAGTGCAGTGCCACCATTTCCTATGACTCAGTCGAAACAACTTTTCTGGTCTGTCGTCATCATTTACTATTTATGTCTGCAAGTCCGGAATAAGGAAAACGACGAATACTCAGGAGTCAGCAACATTTTCAAGTATGTTTCGGTCGGCAAGATTGAACCTGAGAAAACTGATTAAGTGTATTTATGAATTACATGGCATCGGATCACCATCCCGCCCACTGTCTCAATTAAAAATTTTAGGCGTGCCATGCTTCCTCCGCGTTTTAGTTTACTTGAGCGGCAATCTAACATAACTGGTCTTTGCTTCGAAGCCTCATTTATGTCATACGATATATTTTTTCAAACTTAATGCGGGAGGTAGTAAGTGTCATGAAATCATTCAGTTGATTTTTTTTTTAATATATATAATTTTAATCATTTTTTTCATGATTTTATTGTCTCTTCCTTGTTAAGTTTATGGCAGTAAGACTTGACTCTCTCATGTTTTTTTTTTGGGTCAATGGCCTATTGTATTTATTGATTGTGAATAAGCTTATTTAAAGGTCTTTATGGTAAACTTTCTTTATCATGATCATTATGTGTGTTTAATTTAGTTATCACATATTTTTTTATTTTATTTTTATTATATTTTTGTAACTACATAGGGTCTAATACTTTATATTTTGTCCATTTTTTATGGATTCTTACACTAGAATTATCCCTAATACACCAAGCATTGGAATCACTTTCATAGTGATCTTGTAAGTTGAAGATTCTGTATTTAAGACATGTGTGGTTGTCATTGATTATGACCTAAGTTTTCCCTCATCGCTAAGAACCATCCCTAGAGAACCAAACCTTTAAGTGGATACCATATCAAACCTGTAGGACATGTATTCTCTATTAGGGCATGTGTGATTGCATGAGGGACTACACATGGCCCATGATCCCAAAACATGAAGGTCATTGCATAAGACCAAGTATATTTTTTCCTTGGACCATATCATGGAAATTGATATCTTGAATATTAAGTGTGATATATCTCGAAATGGAAACAATATCTCGCTCATAGGCTAAAGATCCTTACACATAGACTATGTGGTTATTTTGGATACACAACATGGACTATGAGCCCATAGGAAATCATATGGTTTTATACCATACATTTCAACCTTAATCAATAGAATAAACCCAAATAGCCATCTATGGTATCTTTACATGAAGAGCATATCACACTTGTATGCCATTGATTCTCTCAATATATGTTATCTCTGTGATCATCAAACTTTATGGGGTTTGATCAATTGTATCCCTCTCCCTATCCCTAATGATACTCAAATTGTTAATGTGCATTTTATCAACGACTGCTTCCTTGCCATATTTTAAGAACAAGAGGTTTTTGGCATCACCATGGACTACATTCAAATATTCAATGGGGCCTCTTGATCTAAAATCTTGATCTAAAATGCAATGGATAATATTCAATGCTACAAGTTAGCTCCATATGATATTTCGAATCAGCTCATGACGTAGGTTTTTTCTTAGATAAAGCATATGAAATTTTTCAAATTTATGTTTATCCCCTTTTCCTTCCAAACACCCCCTAGGGTTATATGTGAGATTGTGTAGCAATGCATATAGAATATGTTAATGTTTGAGAAATAATGAAAGGTTCTTGAACTTTAAAACTTTTGATAATCAAATCCAGTGCATGTAGATCTCATAAACAATTCAAAACACAAATCATTTAATCCATAAGACACAACAGGTACCTTAGGAAAACCCTCCAAATTCGATGGATGAAAAACCCAAGAATCCTTTGAGTATGATAGATAATTGCGGAGATTGATTTACAAAACTTGAGTAGATTTCTTGATAAGAGATATCAAAGGAGCACTAGAGAATAGAGATCACTCAGAACACTATATCGGCCTTGCCAAGTGAATAACACTTTAATAACAAGCTTATTCAATCATACAATTAGAAGTAGCGAATGTTTGCATGCTTTTAGGCACTACGAACACTGTAGGAATTGTGGGCACTGTTCATACATTAACCTTTGTTCCTTCCTTGACTTGGTGCCAAGTTGTCACCTCAAAATTCTCTCTCATACCAAAGATATGTTCCCTCCTTTAATTCATTGGGTGTTAAATTCCTTCAACTGAATGCGAATTGATTGAATTGAATGTGAACCATCAACTAACTAATTGATCATCAGTTATGAGTTTAACTTAATGTCTTTAGTTCTTCACAATCAATGCCATCCACTAGCAAACACTTTGCATAAAATCAAGGAGTAGATTCTTTAATTAACTGAAACATGCTTTTCCACAACTTAGACTTAACCGATGTCTTTGCAATTTGAGTTCATTGGAGGTTTGACATGGGCAATTCAAATCCTTACTCTATCTTTGTGCTCATCTCATTTATCATTAATTAAATTATGCATGGTCCATATGTTCTTAATTAATTAATCATCTTTATCGTATCATATTCAGAATAATTGTTCTACACTAATGATCATATGTGTTACCCTCGGTCATATAGTCATATGCTAAAGTAATTCACTCTAGGGGTAGTTAATCTATAGAGGAGACTTATAGAACCTAGTGACTATGACTAGCAATACATCACATAGCATATCCACATGACTTGATAAAACAAAATTCTATGTTTTGATACAACACAAGTATATAGTCTTCTTACAACACAAGACTACAATCTTGATACAACACAAGATCCTGATCTTGATACAACACAAGATCACAATACATGCATCTTTTATGAATATGACTTGATACAACACAATGCCCTAGCTTGATACAACACAAGATTCTTGAACTTAATACAACATAATTTCCTGACTTGATATAACACAAGTCCCTTAACTTGATACAACACAAGTTTCTAAATTGATACAACACAAGTCTCCTAGAGAATGACTCTTGGTGTTGTACATTTAACAGAATACAGTTAAGAAGTGGATTATTCATTCTCTACTACTTACAACCATGTTTTAGATTTGTTTAAAAATTATAGTTTCCACACTTGGATATTCTTCTTCTTATTGGCATCCCTCTATTGTATGGAATCAACAATTGGTGAAATTATCAGGGTACTTTTCTAGGAAAGTATGCAAGGAATAAAAAAATTTCTCTGGGTAACCACCTAAATCTTTCTTCAAGGTTTTATGAGTCTTCCAAATGATTGGTTATATTAGTGAAGCCCAATCCCTTTTTTCTAAATGGGTTATCCACATAATGAAAGAACATGACAATGAAAATTTATCCTACACAATTGCATCCAATGAAGGGAACCTCTAGGGAAAATATCCCAACTCTTGGGCCAAAAAAGTTATCGAGAGGCCCCCTCTCATTGTGAAGAGTAATGTTCATGATCAATTTAATTTATACATGAGTGGCTCAAAGCGAAATCCTTAGGTGAGGATACTCTTCCTCAAGGACCCAAACCCCTAAACAACCCCTTCTCCTACTATGTAACTATTTCTTACTTAAATGTGCATGTCTTATTATACAGGATTGGGCTCATGACAAGTTTACCTTACCATTGGGTTTATCAAGGTGAAAATCCCTAGATTGAATCCTTGAACCATTCATTAAGTGAGAATACCCTTCATTAATGCACCAAAGCACATAATTAAACTTTTATTACAATCTTTAGTTAATCATTACATTTGGATGAGTTGGCTCATTGTCGTAAGAAACATTTACTACCCACACCCCTTAAAAGTGAGAAATTTAGGGAAATACCATTTTAATTTCCACTTACAAGAATTTATTTACCATATGATCATTCCTCTAATCACCAATCCCTAGAATTATAACCTTATCTTGCTCTTTGGCCAAATATTCCATTGATAGGATTCATCTTAGTTTGCACAAATGCATTTATGACTATTTTCAATTCCTAAGCATGCAAAACCGTGCAATTATTCCATTATATCACCCTCGGTCTAACATGGAAAAAATTTCATACGCATTTAATATATTTAGTATGACAAGATTTTATGTTGATTCTCTAGTGTGTTCAATTTTACATTTTAAATTTCAAATACTCGTGTCATTATTTGTTACACCAGTTTTGCATTTTTTATTTTTAAGAGATGTCATTATGCCATGTATATGTTTCTAATGATTTGTTTTTTGAATTTTTTACTTTAGTGGCAAGTATGGATCCAAATGCAAAGATACTAAGAGATAATTCCAAACTTAGAGAGATCAAGGGCACATGGAGGAGAAAAGACCAACTTCACTGCTCATGTGCATAGACTCTAGATTGCATTATAGACACCATTACCCATTAAAATGGTGCTCTATATGACATTGCATCATATAGAGAAAGGAAAAGGAAACAATATGTCAATGGATTGGATTAAAATGCCATTAAAATTCTAAATATCACAAAGGAGCACATCTTTGCATTGTTTAGAGATCCAAAAATGGTGGAAATTTGAGGCACAAACATAGCCCACATTTCTATTGAGTGGTGCACCTATCCACCATTCCAACAGAATTGGATGGAATGGTGGTACATGGTTTTTGATGTTCCACCCCACAACAACAAGGAAATTCCTTTATATTTCCTTCAAAAGATGTGTGTTGAGCTCATGTCAGGAAAACACATCAACTATTTTGATATCTTGAAGTATGGAGTTAGTTTTGGGATTCCTCAAAATTGTCCCAATGCAAGGAATCAAGATTCTAGTAACCCAATCCCTCCACCTCATATCCAAATACCTAGGCTAGAAGTCCCACCTGCATATCATATGATTCCATAGAAACAAGAGGAATTTATGAGACTAGCACAAGCAATTTTCCACCATAGCAATATTATTGATTGGATTGACCAAGCAGAGGCACCTCTTTCTCTTGGTTTACAACCATCGCCTCCTCGTTGTGTAGAGCCATCTAGTATTGTGGGTGTATATCAACACATCATGATACCACCACTGAGTCTCACAAGTGCACATCATGTGGTTGTTCCTACTATGGTCATTCACCAACATATGTTACCTTTACTACAATGTTTAGGCAAGTAAGTATATGGTTATGAACAATATTTTCCAGACCATGTTTTCCTTACTGTACACATATTTAGATTTCTATACTTCAAATTTTTAAACTTGATGTTAGATGAATCTACATAGGGGAAAACATTTCCCACTAGTGATGCCATGCATAGTGAAGAGGATAATGTTCCACAATATACAAGGGGTGTTGGTGTTCTAGGTGATGTTGTATCTTTAAGGGAACCAACTCACATAAAGGTAACTATTTTGACATGTCAGTAAAGGAATTGCAGGTGGACATAAGGCACAAAAGGCTATTGTGCATAAATTGTGCATGCAATATTGTGGAGGTCTTTGCTATTTAAAGAAGCCAAGGTATATTGAAAATAGTGTGATCTTTATCAGTGGGTCAAAATTCCATTGCATAAGGATGATATGCCTCTCTTCTTGGTGTCTGTGCTCAATTTCTTTTAGAAATGCGTTATTGATTTTGTGGGTCCTATAAACCCACCTACACAAAATACTTGTGCACGATATATCATTTCCATAACAAAACACCCAATAAGATGGTAAAAATTTGTGTCAATGAAATATTGTACATTGGATACCATCACACGGTTTATATTTCAGCGTATCATCGCTAGGTTTGGATGCTCAAAGGTGTTAAAGAGAAATTGGGGAACTTGTTTCCTAAATTACACCATCTGCATGCACACACTAGCTAAACACTGTCATGATCTATCATTAGAAGGGTATGCTTTACCATCCTCGGGTGAATGGAATAGTAGAGGCATTCAACAAAATCTTGGAGAAGGTGCTAAAAAATATCTCCAATGCACAGTGTGATGATTGTGACCAATGCATCTCAACAGTACTATGGGAATATAGAAAAACATGCAGAAGACTCACTAAAAACACATCGTTCAGGTTAGTTTATGGAAAATAAGAAGTGATGTTGCAAGAGTTTGTTTTTCCCATCCCTTGTATAGCCATTCCCAACTTGATTACAACCTCCACTTAGGACGTAGCTACATGTATGTCATGCAAGTCATGGCCTCTATCGTATTTCGACTCTTGATGTTCCCTCATGATGGAAAGATCGTGAACATCGTCTAGTTGACATACTATGATCCGAAGGGGCCGGCCACACTAGTACACATCCTTCCTACTGTCAATACTATCATTGACATCGTATCCACTCCATCATTATCTACTATTGGCCTGGGCTTGTTTTCCAACACCCCTATGAAGGACACCTTTTTGTCCTTACCACCTCCACCTACGTCGAATGATGTATTGGATTTGTGCACTATCACATTCAGTACCATACTGACCACATTGCAACCTTAGTCTTAACCCCAACCACAGTCATCCAGTAATTATTGAGCGGTCCTGATCCACACAATTCCCTTCCTTTTTCCACCATCTGGAATAGTGACCAGCCTATGATGGCTACTCTCAACTTACCAAATTTTACGCTTGGAATTCCTGTGTGGTACCTTGATCCACCCACCCCACCCCCGACTCCCCACATTGTGTTGACTCTCGTCCAACCCATTGAGACAATGTCCCTCCCACCTCATGGTCCATCAAATACTACTCCTATCTTCACGCCTTCCTCTCTCCCTCCAAATAAGGTTGGGGGCAAGGATGTCAAAGAAATGACTAAACCACCTCCGGCTCCTACTTGTGCATCATGCAATATCCAAGGTCACACGACACAAAACTGTCCGGAGTTTCCTCTCCTTCGCACCCATATGGATGCTATGGATGAGACTGATAGTTCTCCAGTAGTCACCATCCCATATCTATCTGCGATGAAGAACAATTGATTGCAAAACAACCATCCTTGTGTAGTTTGTGGCTTATATGTTCATTACTCTCACCATTTCCTTGACTTGCTTAAGTATCGGTCATCCCTTCACAACCTTTAGAAACACTCCCGTGAAACTGACATTACCATCCTTGAGGAGATCCACCCTCTAGTTTCTTCCTCGGACATGACCAACACCATATACATGATCTCCAGTTCCAGTAGTCCTTCTGTATCCTCAGTCATAGAGTATCCCTCCAATCTATCTACCCATTGTTTTAACAATGATTAGGATATCCATGAATCTCTTTTGACTCCTTAGTACCCTTGGGATGATATGCACCATCGCTCATTATTTATTCCGAATGAATCGCTTTCATCATTGGATCAGCACTCAATCGAAGCCAATGACTTCATCCATGGAAAAGTAGATTGTATCAGGAACCCCATTCTGACACTCGACACCTTTGAAGAGGGTAACATTGGTAACATTTCGCCAACCATCAAGGTCAATATATCTACCAAACCTGAGGTAGTTGAAGATATTGCACTCGGAGCATCTTGCTCCCGTGAAGAAGTTGCTTCCTACAAAGCACTTTTTTAGGAGTTCTGTGATATTTTCTCTTGGTCCTATATCGAGATTCCTGGGTTAGATCTATATATCGTCGAACATCGTATCAACACATGGCTTGATGTTACGCCCGTATGCCAAAAGAAAAGACCCATTCACCCCTCAAGGATCCTACAATCAAAGCTAAGATCAAGAAAATGCATAAAGAAGGTGTTATATACCCCATTGTGTATACCATTTGGGTTTCTAATCATGTTCCCATCAAGAAAAAACAAGGTACCATTCGTGTCTATACTGACTTCCAAGGCTTGAATTTGGCATGTCCCAAAGACAACTTCTCCACTTTGTTAATTGACCAAATCATTTATGTGTGTGCCGACCACGAATTCTTTTCTTTCATGGATGGTTTTTCCAGTTATAACCAAATTCAAATCTATAAAGAAGACCAGTACAATATTTCTTTCACAACCCCATGGAGAACATTTTCATATCGAGTTATGCCATTTGGCCTTAAAAATGCCGTAGCCACTTTTCCACTGGCTATGATGTTCTGTTTCCATGACCTTATCCATATTATCTTGTTCTACCTAGATGACTCACCGCTTGCTCTCAGAAGCATTCACAACATCTATAAGGCTTACGTCAAGTCTTTTTGTGATGTCACAAATACAATGTACGTTTGAACCACCTAAAGTGTGTGTTTTGTGTCCCTTCCGGGAATTTACTCGGGTTTATCATATCCCACAAGGGGATTGCAGTTGATCCTTTGAAGGTTCAATCCATTATGAATCTTAACTCCTCATGTACTTTGCTCCAATTGCAGAGTCTCCAAGGCAAGGTCAACTTCCTTCGGTTTTTCATTCTAGACTATGCAACAAAGGTCCATGGCTTCTTATGACTGCTCCGTACCAACATTCCTTTTGTTTAGGATAAGCATGCACAAGATGCTTTTGATGCATTGAAACAAGCTATGGCTTCTGCTCCATTGTTGTCTCCTCCTGACTTCACTAACGAGTTCATCCTCTATGTGTCAGCATCTGAAAATGCCATCAGTTGAGTCTTGGTCCAAGAAGACGATGCTCGTCAATATCATGTAAACTATTATGTAAGTTAGAATATTTCCGGACCCCCCTACATTATGTGCACAAAATGAAGATGGCTCTCACTATCGTCTTTTATATTCAGAAGCTACGCCATTACATATTGGTGAGTTGCACTTGCATCTTGGTCGATTACAACCCCATGAGTTATCTCTTGAACCGATGCCTTGTACAAGTTCATGCTGCCAAGTGGATTATCGGTCTCCAAGAGTACAATTTGGAATTTGTTT
This sequence comes from Pseudotsuga menziesii, assembly GCA_001517045.1. Taxonomy (NCBI): domain Eukaryota; kingdom Viridiplantae; phylum Streptophyta; class Pinopsida; order Pinales; family Pinaceae; genus Pseudotsuga; species Pseudotsuga menziesii. Next base: position 71,362 of record LPNX010847971.1, read on the forward strand.
CCCCCAAGAGCGCCAAAGGTTTGGGATTAGTTTCCCTACTGACAGACCTCCCTCCATCGTATGCGTCACCACCGATCAAAATCGACCTTCCAGATGAATTCCTATTTGTCATTTCTACAGAAGACCCATGCTATGAGGGCATTCTCCTGTATCTGTGTACTCAGAAATTTGGGGCCCATTTAAGCCATGGATATCGACGACGCATTCGACACTAAGATGTTTGGTATCTCCTCATTGGGGATGTCTTGTACCGTCATGGTGTCAACACCATTTTACAACGTTGCCTTACCCACGATGAGGCTGAAAATTTCTTGAATGACTATCACAGTGGATCATGTGGTGGCCACCTCTCTAATTTGTCCACTGCCCAGAAGATCCTCCGTGATGGTTATTTTTGGCCCACTATATTTTCTGATTGCATCCATGTAGTCAAACATTTCTGCAATTTCCATCTCTTTTCCCCAAAAGCAAGGACACCTCTTGTGCCATTACATCCCATCATCGTAGTCGATCCCTTCTATGAGTGGGCCATTGAATTCATGACTTGTAATCCTACCTCATTCGGTGGTCATAAGTACATCATTGTGTTCGTTGATTACTTCACTAAATGGGCTAAGGCCATGGTGACATTCAATTGTAAGGATGATACAACGGCACGGTTCTTTTTTTACCATGTTATCACATGTTTCAGTGTCCCCCAATAGATAATCTCAGGACATGGTTCTCATTTTGAAGACATTGTTTGGAAAGAGGTGTCTACCATGTTGAAGTTTGAACACCAGTACTCCTATGCATATTGTCCTCAAGGAAATGGACAAGTTGAGTCTGTGAACAAGATCCTCAAAACCATGCTCCAACGAATGGTGGACAAATATAAATCCAATTGGAATCACTTTCTCTTTTCCTCCCTTTGGGCCTACCAGACATCGACGAAGACCTCCACCAATTCTACCATGTTTCACTTGGTCCATGGTGTGGAGTTGGTACTTCCCATTGAGTTCAAGATTTCGTCGCTCCTCCTTGTCGTCAAACTTTTACCCAACACCTCCCTATTATAAAAACACCTACTTATGCTTGAAAAAACCAATGAGGATCATCATGCTGGTCTCCAAATGATTGAAGCAGCTAAGACTAGGTCGAAGTCTCATTTTGACTTCCACGTCCACCCTCTCACCTTTATCAAAGGTGATATGGTCCTCATATATGATCAAGCCAATGATAAGTTAGGAAAAGGAAAGTTTGATTCCATGTGGTATGGCCCATGTGTCATCCATCGATTCCTCAACAAGGGGGCATACATCCTCGTTGACTCTGACGACCATCTCTTGAAGAATCCCCACAACGGGCTCTACCTCAAGACGTTCTATGCCTGAAGTCACCCACCATGTAGTACACTTGTTTCATAGATTTTTTGTTTTTTTTTACACTATTCTTGTCTTAAGTCTTACAATTTGTTTCCTTGGTTGCTCTAGATGGATCCTACCTTGAATCGCTACGTTGGGTTTGCTGATGGAGAAAGTAGATGTTATTCTAATCTCGCCTTGGCTACGTGGGTCATTTATTCCCCATCACATGACTTGATCCATATCAACGGAATGTGTGTTGGTATTGTTACCATTAACTAGGCTCAGTATGACAGTGTCGCTGGTCTCATGAACACTACCCTCCATTTGGGTATTTGTCACCTTGATGTCTTCCTAGACTCCTAGCTTCCCAACTTCTTGTCTTCTAGTTGAATAACTACTATCGGGTATGTGATCCTTGTCTTTTTAGCAATTTCCTACGCACTAGACATTTGGTTAGACATTTTGAATCCATTACATTCATGCATGTGCCCAAAATTATCAATAGTGTAGCAAACCAAATGGATAATGACGTTCTAGAGTGGCACATTAATCATCGCATATAGGAAATAAAACTACATCATGCATCATCATATATTTATGCATACATTTGTCATATACATCATATAGGAATCACCATAAAAATACTCATAAAAAACACATAAAAAGTGCATCCACCTGCATATATATATCATGTCAAAATGTTCAATACAAAATGAGAAGCTCCACAAACTTTCTCGGTTGATCATACATATAGTACAAAAATCTATGTACACCACTACACTAGGGGGAAGCATCACTGGATTTTAGTCAGAGTCAAATCTGTCCTCCTTGTACTCTGCATTGGTGTTCTCCTCATCGAAGTCCTCCTCCACCTACTCCATTGGCAGATCACCATGTGTCACTTCTCTAGCATACATAGCAGCGACTCCGATCCTCCTCATCATGAGGATCCACTTTGGAGGATAATGGTAATATGCAGCGATCAGATCATCATTGAGGTACTACCATCCATCATCAGTGATCCCATCCAGTAAGTGTTCAATGTCGAGATGAAGTGAGTCCAGTGTACTCCGGTGCCTCATGTGCCCATGAGCAGGTGGATCTACCCCCTCCATCTCTGATACCCTTCTGGAGAGCGTGGTCCGATGCCTTCACATGCACACAGTATTTCATCAGTATCCATCACACACGTAAACTAGATACCACTAAGCTAGTAAACTATATATGAATGAAACCACATAAAGCATCATGTATACGTACCATCAGGTCTCCAGGCCTGTCTTGGAGGTCGAAGCATGTCAGGATCCCCCCGGTAATCCATACCCAGGTACAGATAGTCCTCTATTAGGACTAGTATTTGCCTCCACTATGCAAAGAGCTCCCTAGTGAAGAATCAACCCACTAAGCCTCCTCCCTCCATGATTATCATCTCGCTCCACCTCCTCATATGAGGCTCACGAGGTCCCCCCTCATAAATCACTAGATGCAATCGTAGAGTAAGTATTCACTCAAAAAAGAATGAGCGCAAGAATGAGGGGAAACAAAATCCCATCCTACTAAACTAGTATGGTTTAGTGCATGCCGAAATTGCATCAAGTACATCTAGGCCCACCTAAAGTAGGTTCCCCTCAGCACATGCTCCACAATATGGAGTTGACTGCCTGAGATATTGTGCGGTCCTGATGATCTCATTATCTATAGTACCATCTCTGCCACATCCTGAGTCTCAAGACTCTTGATGTCACACACCAGTATGTATGAAAAGTGCACCGATGCAGAGGCATAACAATGCCTCTCGCAAAGGTCGTCCTGTGACATCCCATGGGAGAGCTTCAGCGTAGTATCGTTGAGCACACCCAACATAGCGAGACCAGTCAGGAAATAGACATCGAGGAGCATGATCTCGATCTGCTCCTCCTAGATGATAAAACACTCAGCATCCTGGTCCCAGAAGCTCACCAGCTTGTCCAGCAATATTTTTTATGAATGCATGAGTAATATATGGAAGTACTTCCATAACCCACAGCTAGCGAGCATATCCTACATTGTTGGATCATCACGTAACTCATCTTGTAGGTTCCCAATATATCACTCTTACCACCCCACCTGTAACATCCTGCACACACACAGTCCCTATCAAGTCTAGTCATGCACAAAACCTCATCCTGGGATGATTCGCCCCTATTCAGGATTTTCATGTGACCCAAGTCACTCAAAAGCCCTGAACAAGAGTGGCAGGGTCGCCCATACTTGTTGAACAGGTGTGACCTGGGTCGTTTCTGTCTCACCGACCGATGCGACTGAGTCGTGCCTGTCAGCTCGATATGAGTGACCTGGGTCACATATTTTCCCTCAAAAAGTATGACCCGACACCATGAACCCCCTGAGGTCGACATAAGCCCCGGGATGAGGAAAACCACAAACTAAACCAGTGAAAAAGATGGGTTCGACGAGAGATCTTACCTGCAAGTCATAGCTCGAAAAACCGTCGGTCTAATTGGAAGAAATAAGCAGTCGAACTCTGGGGTCCTCCACTCCAACTCAACACTGATCAGTGAAAATGACACATGTCATGTGGTCCCCCCTTTTTATAGGACTCCATATGGTCTAGTTTTTCTTTCGTGCATGATAGAGTCATCCAGAGTCCATTTGAGACGTCGTTCGTAACACCAGGTTCAGTTTTTCATCCTCTATCTTTTTGCAAGACCCTTGTCTTGTGCTCTCACTATTATTTTTTGGGCCATTTCCCAGAAGTCAGCTCAATTTATGGTCCATCACGTGAATATCCCATTGTATGTATTGGCATGTTCACGAGCCCTCCGCTCCATCCATACTGCATAGTTGGCCTATTTTACAACCATCCATCATCCCGCAAGGGGTCCCCATCAATGTTCTGCATTTATCCCTCTCAGCCATGTTCACAACATAACCTCTTTCCATATATCGAACACTTCCCCCTTGCTTGATTGACCATTACGAAGTTTCTGTTAAGCTCTTTTCTGAATCCTAAAAGAATGAAAACATTGTCGAGCACACTTGCTTCCTTTCATGCTCATTAAAGTATTTGAAAGGGCATCTACGTGGCCTTGGTTATCTCCTTTTCCGAACAACCTAGACTATTATAAGAAAAGGATCACCCTAGTACCTTCTAGCTAGGAAGGTTTCCCTTTATATACTTTTATTCTTTCTCGGACATTGGAACCATACTTTATGAAAAATATCATTATAGGTTGTCTTTAAGCTCTTTTCCAACCTTCTCATCAATAAAATATTGTCAAGCAAACTTGGTTTTGTTCATGCTTGTAAATATATTTTAACTACCGTCCAGTCATTATAGGTTTAACCTTTTCCGACCTTGTTGGACTACCAATGGTAAATAAGTATTCCTTCCCCAAAGGTTGGGAGAGCTCTCCTTTATATAATTTTATCCTTTTTCGGGATTAGGAGACTATTAACAAAAAAGAGACCACACTGGAGTCTTCTTCCTGGTTTTGGACTCTCTAAAAATGAAAACACCATCGAGCATTTACTTTCTCGGGCTCTCTAAAAATCCACGAGATCATGTCATATCGAGCTTACTTCTATCCCTTCTTCGTGCTCCTTGAACTATGAATAAGGCCCAAATGGTGTCTTTAGGTGCCACTACATATGATATCATAGTATGGCATCTTCCCCCCATTGGGTCACCTTTGTTCAGAGTATTCTACAATGAGTCTTCCTTGGATCACCTTTGTTCAGAGTATTCTGCAATGGCAAAGAAGTATTCCTTCCCCAAAGGTTGGGAGAGCTCTACTTTGTATAATTTTATACTTTTTTAGGATTAGGAGATATTAACAAAAAAGAGACCACACTGGAGTCTTCTTCCTATTTTTAGAATCTCTAAAAATGAAAACACCATCAAGCATTTACTTTCTCGGGATCGCTAAAAATCCACGAGATCATGTCATATCGAGCTTACTTCTATCCCTTCTTCGTGCTCCTTGAACTATGAATAAGGCCTAAACAGTGTCTTTAGGTGCCACTACATATGATATCACAGTATGGCAGCTTCCCCCCATTGGGTCACCTTTGTTCAGAGTATTCTGCAATGAGTCTTCCTTGGATCCCCTGGACATCACTAGTCTAGTTACCTCCCTTAGTATTTACCATTTGCAGTTATCTTCTAGGTATTACAACTATGATCCCTCTCCCTTTATTCAATTTCATTTGCTGCCAGGTCATCCCTGTCGTCATACTCTAAACAAAGGAAGTTTGAGTCCCCCGTACTCCCCTACCCTGTTCCCCCATTTAGTGAGTCAGTCCCTAGATTGTTCCACCTCTTTGGTTATCCCCCTCGTGCTTCTATTCAAGGACACATAAATTCCTTGATTAGTTGCAGATATCCTTCTGTTGACATCAACACATATATTCCAGAGGTCCATGTATCCCTGTTTCATCCACCTCATTGATGAGTTCCTTGGACCACTTGAAAGGAGTCATTAGTGCCTTTCGAGTTGGTTGTGTCTCACGTGCTCATTAGTGCCTTTCGAGTTGGTTGAGATTTGTACAAGGTATTGGATAGTTCATTATTTGTTCAAATACCCCGATTGTCACTCGACTCTAGCACATTGGTGAGTCTACTATGGGACCCACACAGTTTCTTTCCCCTTGTGATTTTCGGGCTGCATTGGTGACAGTGTTCAGAATCCCCCAGTGTTGTGCTTCCATGTATCTCCAGTACTTGATGCTATATATTGTACCATAGAGATTCTGACTCTCATTCATTGAGTCCCTCTAGTTATATACACTCCCACATCCAGTAGAGCATCGGTTGTGATGATATTGCATTCCATGAGAATGCCATTGTTCCTATGTATCATTTCTTAAGATAAGCATTGTATTCAACCTCCCATTGAGGCCACCATTATGAATCCTCATTTTTATATGTATTGATCAGTTCCCATGTTTTGAGCCTTGATCCCATTATTTATTCTTTTGACATTGTTACAAGCATGGTCATGCCTGCCTCGTCCATATACATGTCACACATTGTATGTCTCTCATCCATTTTTTAGAACCCATTATAAAAAATCAAAATCCACCGTAGTTCGAACGAGGAAGCTCCACTTCTTCATGGGTCTCTCCAGTATCTCCACTATTGTCGCCATTATTCCCATGATCTTATGATGTCCATCGGTCATACGTTGAGCTCTTGCCCTCACACATCAGGGGGGAATTTGTTAACACTAAAAAGTGTTCACCTAGCTCTACATGGTATAAACCATATACATACATCATATTCCCATCACATTTCCCTTACTTTTGATCTTCACAATTGTATTTCCACAAAAATGGTCTAAAACACCATTATTCCTTCCCATAAATGAAGGCATATTGAGCATTTATTATGGTTTACCTTCACTCTCTCCCAAAAAGGGTTAAAAAACCCTAAAAAGGATAAAAGGTAAAAAAACCACAGATATATACCATGGGCAAGAAAATACCATGGTTCATCACATTGGGTTAAAAAACCCTAAGATCATACTATAAATACATTGTTAAGGGCTCTCACAAAACATACATACCTTTTCATTTACCTATGGTTATCATGCATCATTTTTCTCTTACCACATACTTTACTGCTATCACTTCCATTTCCACTCCATTTTCCATGATGTACATTGAGACATTCTCTGTACACAGTTTGGATCCATTCCCCATCTGACAATTGTCCGTGGAGACAATTGGAGAACCAACTCATGGAGTTGCAGAACCACTTTCGAGGACGGCTACGGTGGCCCATATTGTAGAAGAAAGGTGTGTTCACATTTGTTTTTATTAAATTATTTTAGCCGATATATATCATAAAATGATAAAAATATTTTATTTTCGTTATTAGTTTAGTTTTCTTTTCTATTTTCCATTGAACTCTTCCTTACGATCATAACAATATAAGGTTGGTGCTTCTGCACGTAGCTGGGGAGAAATCCCCACTACAGAGTAGGGTCAAGAAGCAGAGAAAATAGGAATACAAGAAAAACAAATGGAGGAGCAACGCACCACCTCCCAACCACAAAACACTAAAGTAATCATAAAAATTCTAGGTATAGTGGAGAAATTATAATTAAATATAGAGTTATCTCAAATCCTCTAGAAGGATAGTAAGGAACAACTGCAAGAGTTGAGGATGGTGTTTCATATAGACCCAAGCGGTGTTTCATATAGACCTAAGCACAATATTTGTGTAGAAATCAGAGGCAAGATGTACTAGTTGTGCATAGCAGCTACAGCAACAAGTGTAAGTGGCATTTTCACGTAAGAATACCTAGTTGAATCCAAGGTATCTGACATGCAACCTTTACCCTACAATGAACTGGAATTACATATAGTCATGATAGGAGGCTTGAAAAACTTCAGAATGCATATCTTCGGTGAATTGGGTGACCACAATGCTTAATTGATTCATTCTTATGTTGGGGTGAGGAAGAGGCATCCAGAGGTGGTACAAGAACTGGAGCAATTAGGATCTAAAGTGTGCAAGGATTACTCTGTGTTTCCATTTGTACATTCCTTAATTGATAGCAAATTGTCTCCTGTCCAAAAAGTTGCACAAATCATAGATATAAATATCGTGATCCATTAGGAAAAAGAGGAACTTAGAGTGAGGATCAAGCCAAATTCATCTCCCAAGGAGATTGATATTGCACAAAAAGTTGAGGAAGCCACACAAGTTCCGGAAGGAAAGAAATAGGGGAAACTTTGGAGGGGTCATGGATTATAGCTTCAATGTATGGAACCACTTGTAGGATGTTCCTGACCTGCAACAAGTGGATAAGCATATCAGAGAATGGGAGGCCCAAGTAAGCACCAAGAAGGAAAGTTTGTTGGAATTTCCTCCCTCTGCATGGAAATAATGATAGAAATTTCCATATTTAACAAGAATATAACCATAAATTCGGTCGAACTACATACTATTGTGTCAATTGTTTCCAAGGAATAAGAGAATGCACATAAACACTTTGATAGTCTGGTAGAACTCCACACCAAGGAAACATAATTTATCACCCTCATTGAAAAGGTCAAACTAGAATTTGGGAAAATCATGAAGGAATATGTGGATTACTTCAACAATCAACTCACTAACATTACCGATGAGTTCGATGGTATCAAGGCTAGTTTATATGAATTTGTTAGCAAACTATGCATGCAATTGTCCTCTAAAGAAACCATAGATCCCTAAGGTTCATGGCTCAATACAAGCCATGTCATATTGTTGGGGTACTATTGGAGCCCGTATTTTGGCATAAGTGGGAAGGCACAGGAGATTCCAAGTGACAAGGAATACAACAACTCAAGGACAATGTAGAGAATGTTGTGTTGCATGTAAATAATAACTTGTGCATGGAATTGTGTATGCCTACCAAAACACATGTAGAATAACAAAAATGAAGGAGAATCATATCATATTTAGAGGCATATATTGCAATTTTTTGGGTTTGGATATTTTAGTAGTTTCTAGTTTGAATGGTTAAATATACTAGTGTTTTGAATGTATTGGGATTTTGGCTATATTCTATAATCCGATGAGATGGATGTGAAACTGTATGATGTTTTTTGTTATGGTTGTAATCTACACTGATTTTTCACAAGTAATAATATGAAGCTAATTATATCCTTATAATTATGTGCATCCCATTCAAGATTATGTGTGTCTAATTATGAATGTATAGTCTGTTATAAGAATGAAGGGTATGTTATTCACCATTATGTCTACATGAGTATGTTATTGAATGAGTAAATACATGGAAAACACCACCCCATCGTCCTCTGTGCAACCCCTATAATGGCCTTTGCAATTTCCACATGCGTCTCAAGTGATAATTTATTGTGCTTGGAGGGTATTGAATATGTTGGTGTCTATAGTGTTTTTTGTTTGCGAGCTCTGTTGAACCCTAGGTTTGAATGACACCATTCAACACTAGTTACTTACAAAGGAGAATTAATAGTGGGAATAGTGAAAAATAAATGTCATTACAGACCAGAACTGCTTGTGCGCCAATATCCAATTCTTTAAATACATGTACCATGACAGATCCCACCATCAAATAGTATAGGGACTATAGTTCTTACAAATTCAACAACTTGTTTATAATCAATTTATGTATCAGTTTATATTGAATAGTTTGAAAACCATGACAATCGTATGGGAAAATAAAGAAAACTGCAAAACAAATATTGAAATCAAGTTGTAAAAAGGATTACACAGGGGTTCAATAGTGAGGCAATATCATATCACGTCCATTCATATTGGGGGTTTGAATACTCCTAAAAACATCAAAAATATATTTCCTTGTATTATGGGATCAAGGGGGGATTTTTAATTTGACATAGTAATATAAATATTAGGGGTTATTTTCTTTCGGTGGGATGATGAATAAACTTGAAATCATGGGATGGATTCATACCTCGAAATCATGGGTTAAATTCATACCTTCAAATACCAGGTTGGATCCATATTAGTCCTAGGTTTTTCTAAGGAATAACCTCCAAATCGTAGGCTATATTCATACCTCAAAATTATGGGATGGATTTATATTAGTCCTAAGTGCTCCTTAAGAATAACCTCCAAATTGTAGGCTATATTTATACCTCCAAATCATTGATCTTATAAAGTCTTATTTTTTTTAGAATAATTTTTTAGATTGGGGCTTAGGTGGGTATTCAGATTCAATCAAACCTTGCTCCATGACAACCTAGAAAAGTGAGATCAATATTTCTTGGGTCACTAGAACCAAGAAAATTTAGATCAATCGTTCTTGACTAATCATTTCTTTCAACCTTTTGTATTCTTATATAGAGTTATATTTGGGACATTCACAATTGTAATTTCATTTTTTATATGCAAGGAATTCATATTGATGTTGTATTGGAATTGACATGAACATAGCTGAAAATATAAATCCGTATTTACATGCCCTATGTATTATAGTTACCATTAAATGGTATCTTATAAGTTTCATTATCTGTGTATATTTATAACTATTGCATGCTTGAAACTTAACAATGGGGATTTTTTCCTCTATTGTAAAGATAAACAAAAGTAGATATAACCCAAGAAAAGGTAACTAAATGTTGTTAATTCCCTTGATTGCAAGAAAAAATGTAGAGAAAGTGGAGGCAATTCATTGCATCTTATGAATGACCCAAATCCAAGCTATGCACATGATCATATGGTGTTATTGGCAACTAAGAGGCATTTTTCTATGTTCATTTGGGTTCAAACATCAATGATGTTTGTTTTAATAGGAAGGTAGGGAAATCTGTCCATGGAAGGGTTTCAATTTTTCATTTTTATGGAGTTTAATTTATTAAGATTATAGAAAACATGATCTCTCTATTGCTATATTGTATTTACATTATATGAAATTGGTAGATTGGTAGGTTGTGGTGTGAAGCATCTGCAATTCTCATCTTTTCTAAGCATTTCACTCACTATTGGACTATCATTATTTTATGTTCTTTGTTACATTGATCTCTTGATTGGGTTGTATTTTAAGCATTTTTCCTTCCCCATTTCTAATTCATTAGGTCTTCCACCATCCAACGATACAAATTGATTAGTTGACCCTACAATCCTGGTGGGATATTTATTAACATTATATTTTATTTTATTGGACATCATGTTTTCTTATGCTAAGAGGAATTAGCGATCCTATTTGTTACAACTTGATAATATGATATAAAGGGGCTATTAATAATGGGTTGATGAAAATGAATACCTACAATATCTGCTAAAACTAGGGGTTTTCTTAATTGGAAAGGTATATCGAGGGGGGGTTCAACAATACAATTTTAGGAGGAATTTTCCTATATTTCATGAAATTAGGGATATTTTTTAATATCCTATGAATGATCGTGTTATGTAACAAGTTCATTGAGTGAACCCCCCGTGAGGGATTATTGGTATTTTGGGCATATTACATCCCTAAAATAGTTATGAACAACATCATAGATCTCCATCCTAGAATGTTGGGCAAATTAGAAGGTATTCTAGGTAGTTTGTAAGGTATATAAACAATAAATACCATAAGCTAGCAAAAAAACCATGTCAATTTTCAGAGATGAGAAATTGTGGAGCTTTCTATGTATGGATATGTCATGAATAACATCCATGTTCAGTAGTAGAACATCATTTTGGATGCTATAATAACAACTAGTCAAACAGTCACATGAATTCTCTTAACAACAAATATCCTTTTTTAAATAGTTTCATAGTTTAGAGCCTTAATCTACTATAAACAATGATGGGCTATTAAATGATCTCAATTTCAAAAGTATGTAATGATCTCAATTTCAAAAGTATGTATGATCCACAGCTATAATATTTGGTATTATTAAAACTTCCTCATAGTTCTATGTATAGTTTCCATCTTAGAAGAAACACTATTTTCATGCTCAACAATGATGGAATTAAGTTTAAACATCCAGTTCTTTTGTTAGATCAGCTAGGTTGAGAGTAAGGATGATTTAAAGAATGGATAGAAACCTTAAAATAAGATAGATTTGTTAGAACACAACTAAATATGTCATCTATTTTTTGTATAATATTTGTTGATTGAATACATGGTTATCGCACACTATTTAGATACCCACTGTTGAGAGCCAACCACATATTTTTAATTTGTTTTTTTATAGGACTTTGCAATAAGATTTAGGGTACACCGAGTTTTGGTCTTGTGAGTATAGTCCATGCTAGCTTTGATAACTTTGCCACTATATTTGTGTCCATACATTCACAAGAAGGATTTTTTGTATACTTTGGATCATGAGGTGAATAAGTTTTTGAGTTTTATTTCTTTTCATAAGTAAATTTCTTTCCTTCTTTCTAGTAATTACCTAGAGTTTTTTTAGGATTTAAGTAATCTCCTTGAAGTCCACATCAATTTGGTATCAATTTATCACACAACAAAGGTTGTGTTTGATCCTTTATTGGAAGATACTTTTTCTTTCATTCTGTTCCGAAGTATTTGATTGGTGTTGTTCTAATATGGTAATTGCCTAGATTTTTCAAGCTTTACTGTAACTAGTGACTTTCATGTTGTGTGAGTCATTTGTTGGTAGTTTTGTTGTCATGGAATTACTGAATTGTTTCAGCTTGATTTGTTTCCATTTCTTCTTGATGAGAATATTCCTGGGTTTGACCTTGTGACTCATTTACTCATTGTGTAGAGTATCCATGCATAAATTTACATTCACAACTTCACATCAGACTTGCAATATGATTGTTTCATGCTACAGTCTAAATTTTGTTGATGTTGTTACAATATGATTTGTTGCTACTAAAATATGCCTCTGCTCATGGTTATCTTGATAAAATACTTTTTCTCAGGCCCTATAAAGTCTTGTCATTCTACATAGTCTACATCTCAATTACGCTCATGACCGTTTCATGTGCAAAGTCGTGTTCAACTCAATAAATTACATTCCAAACAAGGGAACACTCAAAGAATAAAAACTGTTTTCTTGCTTCCACATACCAACCAAATCAAAGTTATCTTCCAGTTCCCCACACACACAAAAAAGAAGAGAAAAATGGGTAAAGATGGTTTCTCCATCTGTTGCTTGTTATGAGATATCGCATAATGCATTGCATAAAGGAATTTAAAGGTATTTTAATTAATTTATAATGTTTAAAAGTTTCCAATGATTATATTTTATAGTACTTAATCCATCGTTTATTTTACTTTAGTTTGCAGCCTTATTAAAGAAAATAAAACTAGTAATTGCCCTAAGAAGGTGTAATAATACGCCAATAAGTTAGTTGTTAGAGGGTAAAAGAAGGTAGAAAATGAAAGATTAAATTGAGGTAGTGTATATAAATGTTTGTAAATGATATGATCCTTTTAATTTTTGTGTTGTGTGTGACAATGATTAAAATAATGTAGTGTTCCTAGTGTGTAGGTAATTTCTTTTATTACTTATATGGGAATGTAAAATTATTTCTAACAATCAGATTTCAATATCAATATTACGAGAAAAAATACCTTGATAACTATTTCATTCAAACAACAATATATTGATCAATGGAACAATGCAATTAATACACAACAAAATGGAACACTGCATTTTTTTCAAAAGATAGAGAATAGTTGGAATCACAATATATAACAAGTTTACTGAACTTAACACTTTTACAAAATATCAAGTATGAGATAGCATAACATATACAAGAGAGGTATTCCAACTGGGATTTACAATTAACATCACATTACAGTTTGGCATGGGATGCCATATCATTATTTAGACATGTCTTGTTGCTTTTCAAAAAGAGAGCAATGCGAAATGGGATTTAAAATGAACATCACATCATAGTTTGGCATGGCATGGAAAAAACTAATCTCATCAAGCAAAGACTCCAATGTGTTGTTATAACTGATGTTGTAACCACTATAAAAATGAAACACATATTTGGTACGAATCAAAGTAAAAAATGAACAATAATAATCCCCTATAGGCTTCAACAGAAAAATATGGTGTTGCAAACATTTTGGGCCAGCGTAGAGAGTTAAGGTAAATGAACAATGTATCATTGTCCTCCGAAATGGAACCGAACCTTTCCCTTTTCCAGAGTTTCAAGTTTTTCTGAATTCTTTGCTTTGAGAAATAACCACATTTGACTTGAAGATAGATGTGCATAGTTGATTGGAGAAGCTATAGAAGAAACACATAAATTTCTCTCTCTCTCTCTCTCTCTCTCACACACACACACACACACACACACACACACAGCCAATAATCCCACTCCTCTCTCTCTCTCTCTCTCAACCAATAA